>JBAPGN010000064.1:0-36089 GCA_037355405.1 Vitis amurensis
ACGCTTCGGGGATGTTTTTCTTTTTAACTGGTATTTTCAGATACCGAAGGAATAAATTTAATTTGGGGAGAACCACGATGCACGTCGCTTTATTTTAAGGTTGTGCATAATTTTTAAATTCGGATCGTGTGCAGGTGATTCCCGGACTGAAGGGACCCGTTTTGATGAGGTTCCAAATAAGATTGAATTTCTATATAAATTAGGTTGAGACAACTGGGCGCTTAAGGAATTTATTGGGGAGTTCAACTAATTCTTGCAAATAAGTGCATGACAGCAGCAGCTTGGCTCTTTGTCCGTTCGGTTAAAATTATTGCGTTGACACTTTACATCTGCATTCACACTCTCCATTCCGATGGTAGCTTGTTGGCATTCAAGACCATTTTGAGCTAGACGTTTCGGTGTTGCTTGATAATTATTTTCTAATATTTTTTAAAAAATAAAAATATGTTTTAAAACAACCCAAATTTTTTTAATGTTTTTAAATATATTACAAAAATAATTTTATGTAGGATATTTTTATTTTTATGCATTTTATATTTATGTGTGTATAATTATTTTTTAAAATAATTCTATTAAAAATAATTAAAAGATTTTATCCGAAAATTTCATGTTTTATGTTTTGTTATTATGAAATATATATATATATATATATATATATATATATATATTTAAAAAAAGAAAAATTATTCTAAAAAATAGTTAGAGATCAAATCCTTAGTTGATACTTGACATAAGAAATTAAAAAAAAAAAAAAAAAAGAATATATATAAATTTGATTAACTTGTTTTAATTTTTCCATATAAAAATAAATAATTTAAAAATATATAAATTTCTAATAAAAAAGTATTTTTTATATTAATATTTTTCTGAAACCAAACGTGACATTTATTTTTTATAAAAAATAATGTATGGTCCATAATAGGTTTTACAATGCACACCTCCCAACTCTTGCTTCAACCAGTGTCCAAGGATTTTTAAACGGCAGGGATTTGTCATTTAGGTAAATGAAGTATTAGTACTTCGAAGATGTCTTTACATATGTTTCAAAATGTTATCTTATGTTGCTTCCTTCAAGATTTAATACTCAAATGCCTTCTATTTTCCTAGAGATTATACTACAGCTAGAAAATTGATAAATCATTCGAAAAAATCAATTGTTTCCATGTAATTATTTCCTCATTTAAAAAAACATTTCATTATTAATTTTAATTTAAATATGTTAATTATATTAAATTAAATATAATTTATGAATAAACTAATATTATAAATTTTATTTATTATATGCATGACCACAAAGGGGATGGGCTTAGTAGTACCCAAACATGATGGATTTTGAAAAAAAAAAAAAAAAAACCCTCAAAATCAAACCTAACCCATTATGCCTCTTTTTTCCTTTCGGTTTTTGACCTTTTTTGATAATTTGAGGGTAGGTAAAGAAATGCAAAGACAATTGCATGACATGTTTGAGTCATGTTAAGACAATTGCACGTACCATGTTTTTTCATCAATCAAAGTGCATTGAGAAAAATTAATAAATAGGAGCCTTAATGGGTTAGTTCAACCTAAAGAAAGCCTGCTGAGTAGTGTGGAAAATTGAGTCTCAATATTTCAACCCCTTTCCCACGGTCCCACCCAACCCACAACTGGTCTTTGGTAGTTTTATGGAAGGGCTGTGGTGTATTATTTTCACTTATTTTAACTTTTTATACAAAGATTAAAAGTTTTAAAAATACATAGAATTAATTTTAGTTATATTTATTTTTTCTTATTTTTTATAACCAAACATGAAAATTATTTTTTTAACATTTTTTTTTATCCTTTCTTGTACTTTCTTGGAATCAAACATGGTATTAACAAATTTATATTTAAATGAAAATGACATAACAAATTTGGTTAAGAATAAGATAAAAAACCATTACCCGTTATTTATCCTATTTCATTTGATAACTTATTTCAATTCATTCTTATAAACTTTTAATAATTCAATGAGTAAGGGGTGTTTAGTGAATCAATTTAATAACTTAAAATGACTTAATAACTTAATTTAAGTCATTAAAAAAATTAAATATGTTTAGTAAAATAATTTAATAGTATGACCTAAAATAAAAAAATGATTTTAAATAATAAATAAAAATAATTAACTTATTTTTAAGATTATATTTTCATTTTACTTTTTTTTTTTTATCATTATTTACCCTAATTACCTCTATGATATTATTTGCTATTCCATGTCCTTCATTGTTACTTGACCTTATTTGTTCTAATTATAATTTACGAGGATATATATGTTAATTTGATAATTTAAAATAATTTTTAAGTTAATTTTATCAAATAATTTTAATATTTAAAATAATAATTAAATAATAAGTTTTAAGTTAACAATTTAAATAGAATTTAACTTAAAATCATCTTAAGTCATTAAATAATAAGTATTAAGTTTTACCTAACATCCTCTAAATACAAAATACAAATATCTTATAAACAACAAAATTGATAAAACTTGGTGGAAAATAACATTAATTTTAATGGGCGGCTTTGGTTAGACATGATTCTATGTAATAAATATGTTCTGTTTTTGTTCAACATCTCACCTATTTTGTTTAATGGTATTAAAATGATTCATTTATGATTCAATTTCTTTATCATCTATTAATCTATATAAATTTATATATTTAAATACTATGAAAATAAAACTATTTTTTACTTATAAAAATATTGTAGTTAAAAATAAATAAATAACTAAACAAGTTAAATTAACATTTTTAATTTTTAAATTATAAATAATTAAAATATTTAATAATTAAAATTTTAGATAAATTTAGGAAAAAGTTGATTTTGACTTGCTAATATGAAAATATATAGAGAAAAAACCATAAATTTTTTAAACCATTATTATCTTCATTTATTTAAAATATAATTTAAATTATATGAATTTTTTAATTATATAATTATTACCTAAAATATCTCTTTTACTACAACTATATTCTTTTACTTGTTTCCTTTTTTTTAAGTAAGTTTATTATTATTATTATTATTAGGGACAATTGTGTTTTGGACCGTGTTAGTCCAAAAATTAAGCTTTGGTCCATATAAGTTTACCATTTAAGCAAAAAAACCAGAGGAAGTGTGAAAATTGAGAAGAATGATATGAATTTTTTATTTTTTCAGAAATAACATTTGCTAACTATGAAAAAAAAAAAAAACAGAAAAATATTAATTTAAATTTTATTCCTTTTGTAAACCTTAATAAAATTCGATATAATTTAATGATTTGGAAAAAAAATATACCATTTTCCAAAAAAATAAAAATAACTTATTATTATTATTATTATTTTAAAATCAAACATCTTAAAAAGTATATATTTTTAAAATTGTGTATATAAAAAATAACTAAGAATATGTCAAATTAATTTTTTTTAAATGATATATTTTTATAATATATTTAAAAATAATAGTTTTCTAAAAATAATAAATTTTCAGAATAATTATTAAAAAAATATTTAAGATAAAAAAGTTTGTCAAATATTATGGTAGAAAATAGTTTTAAAGGGTATATTGGTTTTTTTATATTTTACATCATCTCCATCAATTGTGCAACTTATATGGACCAAAACTTAATTTTTGGGCCTAATCGGGTTCAAAACACAATTGTCCCTTATAATTATTATAGAATATTTTTTTCTCTCTAAAAAACACTTTATATTACCTTTTATTTGTACAACTTGAATTGAAGGTAAAACCAAAAACAAAAAAAAAATGTCCCAAATAACTAGAGTATTTGAAATTAACTTCAACTTATCATAATGACAAAAATCCTAAAATAGTGGAAAAAAACCCTAATCCTTATTCTCAACAAAACTCAAACTCATTTATAATCTACCAAAGTTTCACTATTTTTAATGTCCACGTTCTTTAAACTACCTTATGGGATACTTGTTTATGGAGGAAAAAAAAAAGTTTTTAGCTATTCCTATAAGGGTGTTTGTTGAGAGAGAGAAAAAAAAGAAATCTCAAATAATAAAATGATAGTAGTAGTACTACTATTACTATCACTACTATTAATAATAATAATAATAATAATAATAATAAACATATCTAAAAAGAATAGAAAGGGACATTTTAGGGAATAATTGGCCATGAATAAAAGCTCTTATGCAAAGAAAGTAACAGAGATAAGAAAAGAAGGTACCAATGAGAAAGAAAGATAATAGGAGCTAAAAAAATAAAGTGAGATAAATATTTTATCTTTTTGTTTTATTTTTATATGTAGTAAACATAACCAACAAATTCTCTAACAAAAGAAAACCAACAAGTTGTGCATTTTGTAACCATATGAAAGAGAATAATTATATAACTTATTAAAAAATACATGTATTTTTAATTATTTTTAAATAGATAAATATAATATTAATTTAAAATTTTTGGAGTTTTTTTCTCATATATTTTCAATGAATCAAAACCCATTTTTCTCGATTTCCAAACCACTATAGAATCAAAAGTTTAATTTATATTCTATCTTATAAACATGTTATAATTAAAATTTAAACAACTAAATTCATTGAAATTAAAGCTTCAAAATAATTTTAAATTATTTTTAAAATAATATTTTATAAATTTAAAATATATTAAATGAATTACAATATTGTTAACAATTTAAGCACATGATGTAATTTTTTTAATTTAAAATAATTTTATATGTTTTATTTCAATTTTTATTATGTTATATACATATGTCTTACCGTATTCTATTTAACCAAACTAATTTACTTACAATAAGACACGGAATAAGACAATATTAATAAATATAAAAGTTATTATATGATTAAAATTTAATTAAATGAAGCATTAGGTCCTTTTATATAACTAGATATCCTTGGAATTAGGAAAGCAAGATCCAAAAGCATCCCAATTACCATTTTTCTTTCCCATTACAAAACAAACATGCTTTCGAAAAACGCAACAGGATAAGATTAAAAAGCCAGGGATTCCAGGAGAGGAAATGTCGATTTTCCGTCAATGCAGAGTCACGAGGCAATACAATAACAGAGACAATCACGCATTTGGATTCTCCCAATCTTCCAGTCTCCACAAATTTATTAATCGTTCTCCCAAACAGAGTCTTCAGTGGGACCCTAATTTGCGCCACGTAGGCACGTACCCATCTTGGAAATATGGTTAATTGTTATGTTTTACCTAATGTAAAAATAATATTTTAATTAGTATTAATATAGAAAAAGAAAAAGAAAAAGAAAGAAAAAAGGCAACATATTTTAGGTTAAAGGTAACGGTTAGAGGCCCAGCGTGGGACAAAGGCAGTCACTAGTTGCACGGAGCACATGCCAAAAATACATGGACCCTGAAATATGTCTCGTGGATTGGACCCTATCAACAATAACCATACAAAATTTTACTACTACTAGTCCAACGGTTGGATAATGGTTAATACCGGTTCGATCAGATGATATCATTTCGATTCAAAATGAAAGCTACCAAATCTTTTCATCATCTACTCATCAGTATGTTATTCTTTTGTACAGATATTGCAAATGGGGATTACATGTGTTAATCAGGATTATCTCAAGATCTCAACCGTTGGAATGGTTGAAACGGGAGGTGGGATATAATCCGCGCAAATCACGGTTTTATCTTGGTCACTTTTGTTTCGGGATGAACAAGGTCACTTTGAGGTGTCGACATCAGTTCCATTACGATGTATGCCGACACAAGATATTAAAATACGTCCTGAGGTTACGAAATGCATGATGAGATGGAAATCAACGGCGGAGAAGAAGATGAAGATTGAACTCACTGCCATGATGAATTGGGACCCACTTAGTGCGGGAAAGGCTAGATAGGAGGTGGGACCCATGGACATCATCACGACGTCCAGAAGACCAATTGATGATACACCTCATATGTATGGGATGGCTTCTTTCTCTCTCTCTGGCCTCTATATATAAAGGCAAGTACAGTCCCCAGAAGAGCACTCAGCGGTTCCCTGTTTTTCCAGGCATGGCTTCCTCTTATCTTCTACTTGTGGTTTCGATTCTATGCATCTATGGAGGATGCGGCGCGTTGGCGGCAATTCCTGCAAAGATTGGCAAAGGGTATCGTCTGATATCCATTGAAGAGACTCCTAATGGAGGTCTTCTGGGCCATCTTCAAGTCAAGCAAAAGAACAACATCTACGGTGCCGATATCCCACATTTGCAGCTCCATGTCAAGTAGGCTTACCGTGCTGCGTTTCTTTTGTCTTTTTGTTTTGGTCTTTGTCTTTATGTTTATTTATTTAATATTATGGTTTGTGATCTTTCAGGCATGAGACGCAAGATCGTTTGAGGGTGCACATCACCGACGCAGAGAAGCAGAGATGGGAAGTTCCGTACGATCTGTTGCCCAGAGAGAAGCCTCTACCATTGAGACAGGCCATTGGAAGATCAAGGAAAACTCTATCAACAGCTACTGACTACCCGGGTTCTGAGCTCATATTCAGCTACACTACAGACCCATTTGGGTTTGCAGTGAGAAGAAAATCCACCGGCGAAACCCTTTTCAATACGACTTCCGATGACTCAGACCCGTATGGTAATATGGTGTTTAAGGACCAGTACCTCGAAATTTCCACCAAATTGCCTAAAGATGCCTCACTGTACGGGTTGGGGGAGAACACTCAACCGCATGGAATCAAACTGTATCCAAATGATCCCTATACTCTGTATACAACAGATATATCGGCCATTAATCTAAATGCAGATCTGTACGGGTCTCATCCAGTGTACATGGATCTCAGGAACACCGGTGGGAAAGCTTATGCACACTCAGTCTTGTTGCTGAACAGCAACGGGATGGATGTGTTCTACAAGGGAAGTTCATTGACATACAAGGTGATTGGGGGTGTCTTTGATTTCTACTTCTTTGGTGGTCCAACGCCACTATCTGTTGTTGATCAGTACACTAGCTTGGTGGGTAGGCCTGCTCCAATGCCCTACTGGTCTCTAGGTATCATCCTCTTTCCCTCTCCCCCTCCTCTTGACTTATTCTTTCGCTCCATTATTCTTTTATTTTTGGAATATTTCAGCCTTACAAAAAATTTTTCCCTTTCCAGTCTAGGATCCCTTTAATTTTAGATGTGATACTAACTTTGATATGAAAGGACAACAATGCCCCTGTCAGAATTTTTGGTTCACACATGGTGAAATCCTTGTCCCCTTTCTCTGGCACTTTTCACGTGTTTTAGTTCAATTTATCACTGTCAATTGAATTTTTTTTTTTAATGATTTGTAGAATGATTCACTGGCCTGTTAGAATTTTGGTCCATAGATTGTTGTTATATGTATCATATCATATGGTCTACTATAATATGATACGATATAGTGGACTATTGTCTAGTGTTTTTACCGATAGAATAATCTTTCTTTAGTGAAGAAGGAGTTGAAGGGAATTAAAGACCGTCTTTTGTGGCAAAATTCTGATTGATGTGAATACACATGATTTTGTTGGATACAGATATTTTGTTCCATATTAATATAAGTTGGTGGGTGGGTCCTCCTTTTATTTATTGCATTATAATGATTAAGCTCATGTTCTTTGCCTTAATCCTGTGATTCCACATAAATACCTTAAAATTCTTTTGTCTTTAATATATAATCTCCAAATCAAGCTCTTAGGCCTACATAAAGATATGTCCATGCTTCAAAAGTTCAAGCCAAGGTCATTATTTTATCTCATCCTTGACGTTTTGTGCTTTTTCCCTTGACTTTAAAAGCTAAAGATCTTGAACCCTTGTACTCTCCTTTGATAAAGCAACAGGTAGACCCCTCCCCCAAAAGCAAAATTAGTGAACATTTTCACAATATATTGATGCTCTAAATATCACTCCACCTCTTTGAGGTGGAAAATTAATGAGCACTATCACATCTTTATCATGATGCTACAATACAATTTGATAATGCCCCACTTGATGCTAGCACTAGAAGGGACAAATTTGTATCTGGGCCAATACCATATTGCTGGCATGTCTTGAGAGTGTATATGTGTGTTGGGTTATTGATGACCTTCTTGCATTATGTCGGTGGAAGACTGGATTGGATCAGAAGCAAGGACACTGTTGCCTACCACCTATGTTTAATTTTACAGGGTGTTAATGCTCTGTTCTACTCTTGGTTCATAGTCTTTCAACTGTTTGGGCTTTTCTTGTATCAGGCATGGTTCTAAAAGACATCTTGTGGTTGAAATTGGTCGTCTAGAAATCCTTATTTTGAGAAAATGACCAACATTTTTTATTTTTTGTGGTGTTATAGGATTCCACCAATGTAGATGGGGTTACCATAATCTATCTGTAGTTGAAGATGTGGTTGAGAACTACAAAAAGGCTCAAATCCCGCTTGATGTGATATGGAATGATGATGATCATATGGATGGGCACAAGGACTTCACTCTCAACCCTGTCAACTACCCTCGCCCAAAGCTGTTGGAGTTCCTGAACAAAATACATGATCGGGGCATGAAGTACATTGTTATCATTGACCCTGGAATTGGTGTGAATTCAACCTATGGTGTGTATCAAAGAGGTATGGCCAATGATGTTTTTATCAAGTATGATGGTGAACCCTTCTTAGCTCAAGTCTGGCCTGGGCCTGTTTACTTCCCTGACTTCCTTAACCCAAAAACTGTTTCATGGTGGGGTGATGAAATTCGGCGGTTCCATGAACTTGTTCCTGTTGATGGTCTTTGGATTGATATGAATGAGGCTTCGAATTTCTGTACTGGGAAGTGCACAATCCCAAAGGGTAAGGTGTGCCCCAGTGGAACTGGACCTGGGTGGATATGTTGCTTGGATTGCAAGAACATAACAAAAACAAGGTGGGACGACCCACCTTATAAGATCAATGCTTCAGGATTGGAGGTTCCGATTGGGTACAAAACCATAGCCACCAGTGCAGTTCACTACAAAGGGGTTTTGGAGTATGATGCACATAGTCTCTATGGTTTCTCTCAATCCATTGCGACCCATAAGGGCCTCCAAGGGCTTGAGGGCAAACGCCCCTTCATATTATCCCGCTCTACTTATGTTGGGTCAGGCAAATATGCTGCCCATTGGACGGGTGACAATAAGGGCACTTGGGATGATATAAAGTATTCGATTTCTACTATGCTGAACTTTGGTATATTTGGGGTGCCAATGGTTGGTTCAGACATCTGTGGATTCTATCCAGCACCCACAGAGGAGCTTTGCAACAGATGGATTGAGCTAGGTGCTTTCTACCCTTTCTCAAGGGATCATGCAAACTACTATTCCCCAAGACAGGAGCTTTATCAATGGGACTCGGTGGCTAAGTCTGCTCGAAATGCTCTGGGAATGAGGTACAAGCTCCTTCCATATCTGTACACATTGAACTATGAGGCACATATCAGTGGTGCCCCAATTGCCAGGCCGCTTTTCTTCACATTCCCAACTTTCTCCAAGTGTTATGAGGTGAGCACCCAGTTCTTGCTAGGTAGCAGTGTCTTGGTGTCTCCAGTGCTTGACAAGGGGAAAACCAAGGTCAATGCTCTCTTTCCTCCTGGTACCTGGTACAGTTTATTTGATTTGAAGGAGACCATTGTATCAGAGGGTGACTACCGCTCTCTAGATGCACCATTACATGTGATCAATGTTCATGTGTACCAAAATACCATACTCCCAATGCAGCAGGGTGGACTGATTTCGAAGGAAGCCAGGATGACACCCTTCACTCTCATTGTAACCTTCCCAGCAGGAGCAACTGAGGGACATGCTGAAGGGAAACTCTACCTTGATGATGATGAGCTCCCTGAAATGACTCTTGGAAATGGATTTTCCACATATGTTGATTTACATGCAACTGTGGAGAATAAAATGGTGAAGGTATGGTCAGATGTTGCGGAGGGCAAATATGCTTTGGAGAAGGGTTGGACCATAGAGAAGATAACAGTGTTGGGATTGAGTGGAAGCGGAGAGTCATTTGCTCTCGAGGTTGATGGAAGTTCAGTGTCAGATGTCTCCCATGTACAGCTTACTGCATCTGAACAGCATGTAGCCACTGATAAGTTAGAAGATGAAGGAGATACGAGGAAGAGCATGATGATAGAAATTCAGGGATTGGACCTGCCAGTAGGGAAAAACTTTGCCATGTCCTGGAAAATGGGCGTCCATGGTTAAGGTCCCTGCCTTTTTAGATTTGCTTGTTTAGTATTTTTCCTTTTTTTTTTTTTTTTGTTTTCAAATTTTCTTTCTTCAATTGTTGATGCTTTTGGTGCTTCACATTTGTGTTGCTGGAGATGAGATGGGCGAAGAATGCTCTCCATTTCCCATGCACGCAAGCAGGGATGATGAGGACTTGACTCTCTTGCTTTGCTTTAGGCTTTCTTTGAATCTCTAGGCTTGTAGCTTCAATTGGCTTCAATGCAGTTTTATAATGTTATGAATCTTTGAGATCTATCTTGCCTTCTTCACACTTTTGTTGAAGTTTGTTCTCAGTTTGGTAAATTTTTTCATTAAAAATCTCAGCCACATTTTTGAGGAAACATTGTCAAAATTTTCAACATAAATGGGCTTTTGTGTTGGTCCAAATTTGGTTTATCAGAACCAAACTCGATGGGCCTCTCATGCTTGGGCTTCAACTAACTTATAAGTCGCAAGCCCATTGCAATGGACCCTTGAAGAAATGAGCTAATAGTAAAGGTTCCAAAGGTTAACCTATAATGCCAAAGAGTTAAATTACCTACTGGGCCAAACTCGATAACATTTTGGGTCAAGCCGAATTTACTTGGGCCTAATCTGACATGGGCCCAGCCCATGCAATCAATAATTTCTTATGTTAATTAAGAAACGAGCCGGAAAGTTGTGCTTCAGGCAAGCGGTTTAACTAGGGGTTTTTTATTTTTAGAATTAACTTTTTGAAAGATATAAAAAAAATAAAAAATCATGGATGTTAATTACTATAAAAAAGAATCTTAAAATGTGACCTTGATTATAAAAATTAAAACTGAAAAATATTTACATTGTCTCATTGTAAAAACAGTACAGGTGGGGCCCATCCAATCACCATCTTGAAAGTCAACTTCCTATGAATTAAGAAGTATTAAAAGTTTAAACTGTTATTTTAATCCAAGTGGGATAATGCAGTAAAAATGTACATTAAAGTAATTTCACTAAAACCTGAAACGTTTTTAGAACTAAAGCAAATCACATCTGCGTTAACATCCTTGATTAATATCGGTCAAATGAATAATTAAATACCTTTTATTAAACATATAAATACTTCAAGCTCATTATTATCAACATTTTGTTTTCAAAACAACATATAGAATTGAAGGGGGGAAAACTAAATGGGAGAAACTAAATGCTATCACTCGCCCCAAAAAGAAACATCTCGTTATCTACGCTGACATCTGACGTGTCAGAGTGCAGGACACGTCATCGGTAGTCCTCCCACACAAAAGCCAAAAAAAAAAAAAAAGGAAAATTACACCGTGGGCAGCTTCGGCGCAATTACAGTGACCCCACCTCAGACATTTTCATTTTCATTTGTATGGTCCTCTGCTCATCAATACCCCCACCAGTTGGTCGACACTTGTCTCTCCCCCACTTACGTGTCACGCTCTCCCTCGCCGTAGGCCCAGAACCTGGGTGTTTGGCGGGAAAAATAGGGCGGTGCATTCCACGTCAGAGCTTTTGGCGGGAAATCGAAGCGACCCGATCGGTCCACTCACCTCTAGTGGCGTAACCCACTCGGCTTTCTCGATGGTCAATATTTTTATGCATGACCTCAGCGAATTTTCATGTATGCATGGACGGATTTGCCATGGAGATCATGGGTCATGGCCATCACCCATGGGTGTAAGTCACGTGACCCACGATCATAATAAATATCTTCCAGACAGGGACTCCCACTCTCGCTGCCATTCATATACCTACTTGCTGTACGGAGATGTTGGGATGTGGGACAGCTTTAGTGCTACTTTGCTGAGCTGGCGAATTGCCAACCGTTGGTTCTACATGTCTTCGAGTCAAGAAAACATGATCACGTGCAGGGTCTGCTCTTCATAAAACTTCTCCCACTTTAGAACTTTAAGCAATTAATTTAAGCCGATGCCCTCCATACTTCCTTTCCTCTCGTGCGACCAAATTATTACTTATTACTGCCATATGATATAAAGATTGATTCAGCATCTTTTTCAAAACATATGAAAATTGCTCTACTTTTTTTTATCCCCAAATTGTTCACAGTTTTAAAATATTCTATGTGAGATACCCAAAACGAAAACTCATAGATATGTCCATCGATGATTACAGATATACCAAACATATCGGAGATATATATGAGACATATAGAATATATCGGATTCCGAATCTGGATATATAGGTGAATATTTTGAAAAAAAATATCGAATAATCTAAAATTGATCAAAATTTATAAAAATGTAAGAAAAACTTTATAAAAATATAATTAGAAGTATAATAGATATTTTAAACTTATTTTGTTAAAGAATTTAATATGTATATGATATGATTTATCATATTTGATAATAATATTATATACATCGATAAAAAAATGTCTTTTATAAGTGTATATTTATTATTAAATATATCAAATATTATTTCATAATAATATTGTGATACTTTATTATAATATATTTAATATTAAAATTATAATACATTTAATTTAATTATATTAAGTGATATAAAGTAAATGATGATATATGTATAATTTTATAATATTTAATTAATCTATTAATAATATTAAAAGCACTATCAAGAAAATTATGATAATAATTTTTATATTTTTTTGTAATCAATTAAATAAAATAATTTTCATTTAATCATATATTGGTGAAATATAATTACAAAGGAGTAAACTTTCCCAGGTTATAAAAATCGAAGGTAGACATTTTTGAGCTTGATTGGAGTAGACGTTGTTTTTGGGGAGCTTTGACTGGATTAGGGGGGTGCCCATTTTTTTTTGTTGGAGAGCTTTGATTGGAGTGGTTGGAACGGGTGCTGTTTTTGAGAGGTTTGACTGGAGCAGGGAGCGTCAATTTTTTTTTGGAAAAATCGACAAAAAAATCTTCGAAAAATCGACAATAAATTGCTATCTCAATCGATTTTCCAAATAAATCACCGATTAATCGGTTGTCACTGAAATTTTGGCGACTTTTGGTCGAAATTTACCGATATTTTTTTGCCTCTTTGACATATCAACCTCCATTTTGCTTCATCGATCGCCGAAACCCAAAATTTCATCAAAAAAGACGAAATTTTCATCCCTACTCCTTTTGTACACATCTTTTTACTCTTTTTCGAGTATATAGTAAAGTATTTACTAATATCAAGAACTTAAGATGTGTTGAGGCCAATAGATAATGGATTTACCTTACTTTAGCTTGTTACTCATCTATTCATCTTGTTTTAAGGTGAGCCGTTGAGTTTAGATAAATGTAACATCGTCGGCCTTGAAAAATTATGCTTCTCTTATTATTGTATATAATTCTGGACCGTGATGTGCCGTGTGTGGGCTTATCATATTACTAATTAAAAATCTAAATAACTCATTAACTA
Source organism: Vitis amurensis (assembly GCA_037355405.1). Classification (NCBI taxonomy): domain Eukaryota; kingdom Viridiplantae; phylum Streptophyta; class Magnoliopsida; order Vitales; family Vitaceae; genus Vitis; species Vitis amurensis. The sequence continues at coordinate 13,580 of JBAPGN010000064.1, forward strand.
ATACTTATCATATTACTAATTAAAAATCTAAATAACTCATTAACTAATACATGTTAATATGGATCCACAACCCAAAGGCATTCACCTTGATTACTCAATCAGGGTTAATCCAACATGGTTGAGTGATTAGTTATAAAAACACTATTAATCCCACCACATGAGGTTTATAGGAACTACTTATAGATATAAGGTGAATAGTGTTAAGAGAAAGTCTTTGACAGCATAACATGGTATAATGAACTAAAGTTTCATTAATAAATTTATTTATTATGATTCTGATTCCATTTTCTATCCTTATGAGCATTAATTATTATTTGAGCATTCAAGTCATTATTACTTATATTATATGTGATTTTGGTACATTATGAGTTGTATAGAAAATCCAAATTGTGGGTTATTTGCAAAACAATAAGTAGTTTACAATTGATTAAAAAATTTGAGTAATTTATCGAGTGCATTATCTCTTAATTAAATGAATGACTTATTTTGATTATGATGATAATTTTCTCATAGTTAGTATACTAGTGTGTATAGTTACATATTAGATAGGACTTACAGTGAATCATGACACTAATTATCAAGAAATTGAGATTCACTAAGCTATTATGTTGCATAGGTTTGAGATAATGTGTCATCTTTAATGATCCTAAGGACACATGATTAGGAAAATTATAGTTGTAATTTTTTAATTGAAATTTGACATGTACTCTTGAAGAGATAGATTATGTTAGTTGATTATATAATAGAAAATTTGAAACTTAAATATTGGAAAAGTACTCTTAAGAAGTTTATAGTATATATCTTGATAGATTACAAACATCAATTCATGGGAAGTCTATATGAAATGGATAACAAATCACAAACTTCAATTTATATCTCGTTCTAGTATCATAGGATACTAAAGCGTAGTTGATTCTGTATTGCGATGTTGAGTCATATTCATAATTGGATTATGAGAGAACTAGTATTTTCTCTTAGGTCTCAATAGTCCTTGCTCGAACTCATATTACTTAGTGACGCTTTTATTAAAGGACTTTTGGGTTTTTTTTATTCACGTGGGTATAAGAGTGTGTTGGTAAAAGTGCAATATTATACAATCACTTATGAATAGTTTTTTTAGATTAGGTTATTTAATTAAAAGCTAATAAGACTAATTAATTAATTATGACCTAAATGAATTATGTTAAATGACTTAAAACTAGTATAGACTCAAGTCACTTACACTTACAGGGAAGTCAATATAAACCCCCTTAGAGGTTAGGACTTCCAAGACACTTTGATATTCAGTCTTTTATTTGATGGCACTATTTGGTTTTCGAGATTTATGATACCTATGATATCTGTTCTTTGTATTAGATTTGATATTGGATATCTAGATCACACGTACGACCTTCTCTTCTTTAGATCAAAGTTTTTAAATGGTAATGCTTCCATTGTGCATAGATGTAGAGAAGTCTACGATTCCATAACGATCCAAGGATGGGAATGAATATATTTAGGTATTCCCAACAAATAGATAGTTTAAGCAAATCATTTTGAGTTTTAACTTTATTTAGATTTTACTGATATTAATTATCCTTAATGAATGCAATGAGTAAAATATAACTATTCCATACAAGAACACCAAATATAACATGGAAAAACTACCTAAATAGTTTATCCGTAACTCTATAGATCTAAAAAATCACAAGTTGAATGATCGCAAATAAATCCATTACATATGAAAATAATATATATCGAATCCCATAGTCTTAGACCGTGTGATAATCAATACAATCTTTCACATCCTTGATTTAGCTCCTCATGCTTCTTAGCTTATTCCTTAATTATATGTTGACACTAGTGGATCAATACCTTATATTTGCCAGAAAAATAAAAATAAATAAAGATTGTGCTTGAAAGTTTGAGCAATGAAGAACGAAGGTTATAAGGGTGGCTATGTTCTCATGTTTCAAATAAAACTAAATAAAATATTCTATTTATATAAAAAAATATAGGAATTTGGAAAGTAATTTTAAATTTAATTTTACAAAATCACCCTTAAACATATGAAAAATGAGTTTAACATGTGTAAAACAAGCTTAAAAACATAAATAGGAGGGTCAAACATTTGAATGCCCTTCAGGGTAGGTTTGGACACTTCTTTGGTTCATTCAAATGTCTTGGTTCCCTTTTGTGCTCTCAACTTTCTTTCTTTTTTTTTTTTTTTTTCTTTTTCTTGTTTGTGGTTTCTTCAAAATGTACACCTGGTAATCATGCCTTTAGAAAAATGAATCATGGAATAGCTTGAAGTTGAATGATACTGATAAGACCTTTATAGGTAAGACGCATTGGATGTAGTGTGTATCGTCAACCTAGACAAACACATCAACAATCACCTTTTTGATAATTTTGTGAAAAAAATAAAATAACACAATAAGGTTTCCCAATTTCTTATAAAAATTTCATTGATCCTAAATATAAAATTATCTTAATTATCATCTATCATCAATATTTTCTACCTGTAATTTCATTGATATTTGGAAACAAAAAAAAGTAAGAGTGAAGAAATAGATAAAAAATAGTAAAATATATCTATGGACAAAATCACTCTCTTTTTTACCTAATAGGTCAAAATACGTGTTTGAAGAGTCAAGAAAGCAAATAAAGTGAGAATAAAGCAATAAGTATTAGAAATATGTCACTTTCTCCCCTATCTAGTACATCAAAGTATAGAAATCATTAATCTATATTCGATTAAAAATGTGTTTGACAATTATTTTAGAAAGTATTTCTATCATCTTTAATACTTAAAAGATAAATTTTTTTAAATATTATAATTATTAGAATCACTTCCTAAAATTACTATCAAACAAATGGACCTAAGTAAGTCCTGGTTGAAATACCACTCATAACTTGAATACAATATGTCACACATTCTTAATCTAGATTCTTGTCACTATTGATCCTTAATTAACTTGGGTGAATGGATGCAATGCTCATAACAATTGTGCCAATTGATCAAATAACATATTACAAGAGATCGTGGATTGAATGATCAACAAAAGGAGGTTGATGCAGAGCTTATAATACAAGTATCGTGAAATTACGATGCAATATCGTAACTTAATTTTCTTTTTTTAGTAATCATTAACATTGCATTTCTTTTATTGTTATAATATTTTTTTTGATAGTTATATTGTGAATTAAATTGATTAAAAAATCATGAAGTTAATATAATAACAAATATAACATTTTTCTATTTCATTATAAGACTTAGAAAATAATATGTAATATCATTATATTCTATTAATATTTCATAAATGTAACTATTAAAAAGTAAAAAAAAAAAAGAGAGATGTATTTGATTATTTACCTCTTAGACAAAAAAAAAAAAAAAAAAAAAAATTGACCCCGAAGCCAGTCATAAGTTTCCTTTTGACCTTTGGATGAAAAATAAGAGGGAAAGGGTAATGATGAATGGGGTTTGACCTACTAACTTGCATTGAGTGTCCCATTTTTCACGCGGGGTCTCTTTCATCCTATTTATTTGAATAATACCTCAAAGTCATTATCATATAATATCAATTAAATATTGTCACGCGGGCTATGCCATTCAGAGATGAAAGAAATACGCTGAAATAAGATGATCAATGAGGAAGTAATATTGTCAAAAAAAGAAAAAGACATTGGTCAACTCCTATGGAACAGAGTTTGAGCTGAAGATTTTACAACCACCCACTTGACAAAAAATATGGATTTATTTTTTTTTCTATTTATTTTTCATGTTTTTGTTAAAGAGGAGAATAAACTATACGTGGTTGGTGCGGAGGGAAGTCAGCCATTGGAACCTTCAACAAAAGTCGTAGTTCTCTGTTTTATATAATTGAGCTTAGGCACCCACCACCTTGAAATGGAGAGCCCAGATTTGATGTGTGGTTGGATGATATCAGTGCATCACCCCACAGCGCTTATTTATTTAAGCACCGGACCATTCGGTTGGTGAAAGTTGGCACCGGCTCACCTTCTCTTTTTCTTTTCATTAAAAGAAAAATATTGGCACAAAGTATCATACGTTAATTTGTATGCATAGGTGATATGATGTTGTATTAAATGACAATTTAGACATTAGTTCAATTGAGGTGCACGAATTTCGTACATCATAAATTCATGAAATTCAATACTCAGATCACAATGTCTCAAATATTTAAGTCACACCCAAGTAAATACCTTGGAATGGGCTGCCTTCAAAATGGTTGATGGGTTGTTCGTATTCTGGTGGCGTAATAAAGTTTTTGACTAATGTTCTACTCCAGTGTTATTTCAATTTATGTCCACTCTAGATATTTAGGTAAGATGCGTACCGATTTTAAGTAGCTTTTTTTTTTTTTCAAGGAATCTTCACATCACATCAAGTCTAATTGTATTTGTACCACGTGTCTTTTAATTTTTTATTGGATTGAATTATCTTCATAATAAAGATATAATATCTCTCCAATAATTGAAAATCGGATTAGTTAGATTTTTTAATTAATAAAATATTTGAATTAAATTTTAATGGTCAATGGGTAAAGAATAGAAGTATATTAAGAGATGGCTTGTTTAAATATTTACCCAAATAAAATCATAAATTATTTAATTAAAAAAATATTTATAACATATAATCTATTATTTGGAGGTTAGATTTTTTTAAAGATATTATAAAGTTTGATTTTAAAGATTATCGAAAACATCTTTTATTTGAAAATGTAAAATATGTGGATATTTTATTTTATAATTTTTTTTTTGAAAAAACCCTTTTAATTAACTTTTGAATTTCAAGTTACCCAAGTCACACGGCAATGCCTTCTATATCTATGAATAAATTGGGAAAAAAAAATCCAAAATATTCTTACTCATTATGGCAAAAAAAAAAAAAAAAAAAAATATAAATGAGGTTGATCACATAGCAAGCCACCCTCATAAAGGGAGACATGTCATGCTGTTTTAAATCCTCCAACACCACTTCAACATTTGATGCATTTACATCGATGGTTGGCCATGAACATCGCCAATAATTAAGTTTGGTGGCACCCATGCATCAAAGTTGAGCAAGGGGGAGCGAGATTGGACCTCGACCCGATGTGTATCAGTGTATGGCCCCACCAGCCCATACCTTACCCATTTTAATAGTCTTTTGAAGTTAAGTCGAAATTAATACCAATAAAGCTTTGGGAGCCTGTGACACATATTTGGATCTTTTTGAACTCCTGTACCACACTCAGACGTGCAGCACTTAGGCACGATTAAGATAATTTTTTTTAATTAAAATTTAAAATTTAAAAAATAATTTTAACTAGACAGCAAAATAAAACATAATAAGAAATTGTATTTTCTTGATTTTCTATTAAGTTTTTTTTTATATTATATTTATTATTTTTTAAAATAAATTAGTTAGAAATAAAAACTTTTATTGACGTTAAAAACGAAAAAGTCTTTAACCTTTTTAAAATTCAAATCAACCAGGATAAGGACTCAAATCACTAAGTTTCTATCATTTTAAGCATGTAACGAATCATTTATAAGCGTGCTGGGACACTTGGGTGGGTCTGATTCCGTTACGTCTAAAGTGGAAGTCATTTCAGTGATCCAAATTGGTGGTGAGTGGTGGTGACAGCTGGGCTCGGGTGAGCGAGAGAAAAGGCCATTGGTTAGTACCAGACTACCAGTGGCTGTCCATTTCACGGACTGGTCAATTATTAGAATGAGAACAAATTAATCTTCATAAGTCAGATGTTCTCTTTGACATTAGCTTATATACATCTAAACTACTTTTTTACCCATATTTTACAATTAATCCACAATTTGATGTGGTCAAGTCGTTCTGTAGAAGGCTCATTACTTTTAAATTGGAACGAATTTTCGCTTTATCTTTTGATTTTTCCTCAACCGAAGTTTTATTTATCTACTTATTTTGAAATAATTCCCGATAATATCAAATTAAAGTCATTATCTCATTATTTGAATTATTTTAAGTTTTTAATTACTATGACTAGACCCATTGAATTTTGTATTCAAAATTTTGAAAATAATAATAATAGAGTAATTTATTTTAATTTGGGCATTTTGAAAATAATTGGAAAAAAAGGAGCGAATAACGACGGTACCTTTAGAAAATAACAACAGATCATATAGAAAAATCATTCACAAAAGGTAAAAAAATGAATTGTGATGTCCTTTAAAGGAATTAAGAATTGTTTGAGGATGAGCGCGGATTTCCTCCGCACAAACAAAGGGAAAAAAAGATATTCCAGTAAAAAGAAAATCTTTTAAGGATGGTATCTCTCAAAATTTACATTTATGCTGGGAAACTTGGCGAGCAAGAATCATGATGGCACTATCGTAAATACCAACAACTACAGCTCTAATACTGACAAAAATCGCAGCAAACGGTAAAAGAAACTGCTAGACCATACGTTGCCGACTCGCGGCACAACGTTTCCTGCAACGCTGGTAAGCTATCGCACCCTTCTTATAGGAGCGTGGAACTCACGTTTAGGAGAAAAGAAAAGGCCTTGCGCTTCAACTTTTGATTCTCGGACTCCTACGGTTGAAAAGGAGCGTGGACAGCAAGCAAGGTGGTAGGTGATGGGGGGCGAGTTAGCCAATCCTAGTGGCAGGTCATGGCAAGATATGCATGACATGGGATGGGATGGTCATGCACCGTAAATGTGAATGTGCCTTAGGCCATGCCAGCTCATCCGCATTTCAGCATATTTATTATTTTATGTTTATGTATTTTGTATTTTCCTTTATAAAATGAGAAAATCAGTATTTATTTTTATTTGCTCTGCTTTTAAATTCATTTTTTTGACCGCTTGGGAAAAGGTGAACGGCGAGGGGGCAGAGATAGAGACGTGAAGGAGAGAGTGCAGCAAATCTCAGTAGAGAGAGAAATTAAAACCAAAACAAGGTATAATATTTTTGTTTTCGATCTTCGATAGATGTTTTGTTTTTTAATTTTCTGCTGTTTTATTGTATAGAGATTTGCGTCGCTCTCTGGTAGCAAGCATTTCTCGCCCACCCTCTTTTTTTTTTTTTCCCTCTCTCTCTGTAAACGAGTCTATATCACTGTTCTGCACAACTGGTAATAACTCTTAACAGATCCTTGTCATATTGTAGAGAGAGAAAATCGTGGCCATAGATTCGTAATCCTCACTTGTGTTTTGTTGGGCTTTATATCTTAGGCAATCTCATTCGATTTTGCTCTTCTTTTCTTCCTTTCCTCTTGTGGTAGCAAGAACAGTGAGAGGCTGCGTTTGTGGAGGAACAGAGCAAGAGAGGCTGAAGAGGGGATTTATGTCGGCTGAGTTTGTTTTGGTGGTGATTGGGGCTCTATTGCAGCTCTGGCGTATTTGTTTCTCAGTGTTCTACGTTCACTGCATGCTTCTCCTCTGTTTGCAGCAGAGGACCAATCTAGTGTTTCCATCTATTTCGATGCGTTTGAGACCAAGAAGGTAATAAATCGCTTATAAACCTTCTTTTTTCTGTTCCCTATTTTTATTGGCGAAGGATCTGAAATGGGTTTGTGGGGTTTTGTGTGGGTTTTGCAGGACTTGTTCTGGAGTAAAGTGTTTTGGGGGTTTTCATATAAAGCGGTTCTTCTATCGTTTCCTGTTTTTGAGAGAGGCTCTCACTTGATACTTCTTAGATCTTGAGGCTTTTCCCAGTTTTCTCCTAATTTTTGCTATTTAAAAAAATTTTCCTAAAATTTTCTGGTATCTTTCTGTGATTTTTGGGTGGAAATATTCCATCGGATGCCTGAGCCTCGGAGACAGCCAATGATTCAGGATATGCCTTTCAAGAGAGCTAAAGAAATTTGCTCTGACTTCAAGATGAGAAAAATCCGGGTTATATGCTATGATCCGGAAGCGACTGATTCTTCATCAAGCGAAGATGAAGGAGGAATTTCTAAAAGAGAGAAGCGTGGAAAGCGTATTGTCAGGGAAATCAATCTACCCGTTGCTGGGTCGCCGCAATCCAATGCCATCGAAACGGAGTCTTCCTGTCAAGATAGTAACAATGGTGGCAAAAACCCTAAAAAGAGGTTTTTACGAAAGCCCCCATCTTCGAAATACAGGGGCGTTCGCCAAAGGAAATGGGGCAAATGGGCTGCGGAGATTCGAGACCCCTTTAGAGGTGTTCGCGTCTGGCTGGGCACCTACAATACTCCAGAGGAGGCTGCCAAGGCTTACGAGTCAAAAAGGCTCGAGTTCGAAGCCATGGCAGCATCGGCCAACAAGAGCCAAAATGTTTCTTCCTCGGTAGTTGTCTCCCAGTCTCAATCCCATAACCCTGCTGTTTCCGATGACTCTGATAGCTTGTTATCGCACACTTCGCCTTCTTCCGTACTCGAATTAGAGACCTCGACTTCACACTATAATGGAGGCGGCCACGGCACTGATACAACCAAAGAAGGTGTCGGAACCAATCTTATCCATGCTAATGGGGCTGAGCAGCAAAAACCCATATCTGATTTTGCGGAGGAGCCATTAATGGCGCCTCCAATCGGGCAAGAGCTGAACATGGAAGCAGAGTTCGAATCATTCTTTGACGACAACAATTGGGGCAGGATTCTAGATGACTTTAACTGCTTGGATGATCTTAGAATTTTCGGTTTTGACAATGAAGAGCCCAGCGACCTTCCCGACTTCGATTTCGACCTGGGCAATGACGAGTTTGCCTGGATGGATGAACCCCTCAATATTTCATGCCCATAAGTTTTGCAGCTAGGAATAATCAGTGGTAGTATTATAGTGGTCCTTTTTATCTATAAATGCAACAAAAATACATCTCATGAACGGTAAGCTGAGTTCTTGAGATGGTGAGTGCCTGTGTGAGTGATTTTTATTTATTTGTTTGTCGAGAGACATGGAGAGGAATGAGCTCATTGTAAAAGGAGAGGGAGTCCTCTGGGTTTTCCTGTGCTGTTAGAGCAGTCCAAGGGCTTTCCATCCTCAATCCTCCCTGGAGGGTTGCAACAGGGTCACCACAGTTTTGCTCATTTTCTCCTCCTTTTTCCTTCTATAAGTTTTATATCTATATCTATAAGTTTTATATGTTTGGTGTTCAGTTCTTATGAATGATTTGTTAGAGCTAGCTTGTGCTTTATTCTTGAGGTCTTTTCACTGAGATTTTGTAGTTAAAAGGGATTGAAAGATACAAGTTCCTAATGCTTTAATTCCACGGCAACGTTGTTATCACTGGACTTTGGTTGCCACATGTTATCTACCCAGAGTGGGAGAGAGAGAGAGCGCAGTAAGATTGGACTCGGCGGATATAGCGTAAATGAGAGGAGGTGAGAGCCATGGGATGTGGGAGCGTGTGAGGTGATATTTGAAGTGGGCCAAAGTTGGTTTTATTTTTGAATTTTTTTCCCCATTTTATCTTTTGACAAACAAGCAGAGCATATCTGCAGCCTGAGGGGCAGGAAAGGGAAAAAGGTTATCCATCTAAGCTAGCTGTATTCCAATTGCACTGCAACACAACTTGGTCCTTTTGGCACAACTCTTTCAATGAAACCTTTGAGGGGCCTTTCCTTGCTAAGGGCCTGCATGCATGTAGTTTGTCTGATGAATCAGGATCGCATTCTTGGTGTACGTCTATCATAATTAATATTAGGAGTTTAAACTCAAATTTATAATTAATTTGTTGGTTACTTTTGATTAGGGTAGAATTCATAAAGAAATGGTGTAGGAAATTTTCTGGAATCTTTTAAATATTTGTAACACGTGCCATTAAGTACAAAGATAGAGTATTTTTCCTAAATTTTTGGGGAAGGAAGATCGCAACAATAGTGGTTGTTATACTACTCATCATTTTGTCATTCTATTTTTTCATGTGTTGTAGCAGATCTACAGAAGGGGGTATAGCATGAAGAATCCTTCAAGCATTGATGTTTTATGGACTGAGACTGCATTGGAATCCCAAATTAAATTGGGACAACAGTTTCGGAAAAGTCAGTCTCATATTTTTATTACTTAATTAATTTATAATTGAATATATGGAGGACTAATTCGGGAAAGTAGGTTAAATTAATTAATTCAGCTAACCAATTTAAAAATGTACGAAATAATTTGCGCAAATACAGCTAAAAAATTGACTACTTGGAGGCGTTCAAATGTTTAACGCCGAAACTAAAAAGTGTCTCCAAAAAAAAAAAAAAAAAAAAAAAACAGCAGTCCATGCAAGTTTATATCACATTTGCCTTAAATTGAGGGGCAGCGGACTTCCCATCAGGCGCAGTTCCAAGCAGGGGGGGTACAAATGAAGTAGCCGTACACCCAATCGATGTTGCAGCCTGCAGGAATGAATGCTCTCACCTAGCCTTTGCAGGTCTTTTAAGACTTCCCAACTTGAACAAGCCATGCCTGTGTAAATATGGCAATCTTTTCCAAGCATCACACCCTACAGGTCAATTGACTTCGTCAGTGTGACAGTGATTTTCACTTTGAAACACACCAAAACATAAATGGGTGACAGAATTAAAGCAGGCACTAGGAACCTTTAGATTTAGCAATACCGCCCTAAAAAATTATTAAGGTAACAGTCAAGGAATGAAGGTCTGATGAACCAAGGGTATTTTATTTGGTGCTAATGCCTGAAAAATGCATCAACTTCTGACTTTTGAATCCGTGCCCAGAACGAATTTAACTCACTTGTTCATAGATCAGAAGCATTAACAAGGGGTAAACAATAACTCAATAAAATGTACAGGCGAAGATCTGAGGCTTCCAACTCCTAAAGGGAGTATCAATCACAAAGTTGATGATGTGAAGATTGAGTAAATGGGGTTACAATCAGTCTTTGGTATGAGGAGGGTCTAGGGTTTTGTGATCTTTCTTTATTAGAAGTAGGGTTGCATGTGGCCCGATGGACCTCAAGTTGTCCTAAATCCTAATAGCTAGCTTCAAGTTCTACTGGTCAAAGTCTCATATACTTAATGATATCTAGGGGTTTTGGGAACTGGTAAGCGGAGTCCTCATTAGCTCAACTTAGCGTAAGCTCAAGTGTGTGTATTTCCAAGGTTGTACCTATTTTTTTTGATATACAACAAGAACGTGCAATAATAAGCAAGGTTGTACCTATTATTTGGTTGGTCATCCTTGATGATTATCTATAAAATACCACTGATTATCAAAAGCGAGCCGTATGGTTTAAGACTTAAGAGGGATTTAATGGTGAGTACCATTCAACTGTTAGCGTCTACTTCCTACATTTCTCTCTAGCCTTTTTTTTTCTTCTTATTAATTTCTTATACAGTGCAATTGACTACCTATGACTTATTTATTGCTGAAGTGCTTGGTAGTTGAGATCTGGTCAGTCATGAGAGTTTTCCTTGAACCATGAATGTGAAGGAAAGAGCAGTGTAGCACGCTTTATATTAAGTTCCAATTCAAACATGTATAGCTGTAATCCAAATACGACAATGTGATAAGAGACGAAGTTTCCTTTATAATAACTGTATTTCAGACTTTTGGAAGCTATACTGACTTTTTGAGTCTTAATATAATCAATGTAGAGATATTTCTATTGAATGTTGGCTCCATATTTGTACATGGCCATTACTAAATACTCCTCAAAGATTCGGTTCAGTAGACCTTTTTAACAATCATGGAATTCTTAATACCTTTTTGAAATCTTATTTAAAGGTGCTTAACGAAGAAAAAAAACAAGGGGGGGAAATTCGAGCCACAGTAGTTTCATGAAATTGATGTAGTTGTACTTAGAAGTTAGAAGTGAAGTGAGACTTTTTATTGTCCTACGGCTAATGGAATACCTTTTACTGTGCTTCTGGCTACATGGACTCCCAAGTACCCTCATGTGATTCAGTGTTCAGAGCATTAGGCCTGGTCCGTAGTGAATACAGCCCAGCCCAGCCCACTTAAACCTCAACCTTGGGCTCCATTAGGTTGTTGATGAATCTTTCCTTTTCTTTAAGATTTATGTTTATTATTACCTTATTTTCAGTTTTGAATTAGTGATACATGACAGAGTTCCAAGTTCAGGGTGTTAGGATTTCTTATAATTATGCAGAATGATTATAAGCCTAATTCTTGCATAACAATCATAATCCTGGTCTTAGAACTTAATGATTTTCACAAAGTAAATAAATAATCAAGTATGAAATTGATCTTGAAGGTTGGTTTTGAAAAAGAAATTCCTTGCAGAGAAAATAAATTTGAGCATAAAAACTAACAAAGGTGCAAAAACATATATTAGGGACATCACATGCATGGATCTTTGTTTTCCATTTCAGGAAAGAGTTTCGTTATTCTCAATATTTTCGGATAATACTAGTCCAGAAGAAGTTCGCGGAAGACCGTATGGACCTTACACAAAACCTTTGTCTTGGAAACTTTTGATGCAGTCATCGAACATTTGAGCAAGCGTTTTGAAGGGAGGGAGCCCCAACTGAATAATTTTGCTGGTGTCCATGCTATGTGGGTGGTTATCTCCTTCGCTGCTGCTACACCTATAATCCCATCACAACTCATTTCAGGCAAGGCAGAAGTAAAAATATATGGGATTGGTCCTGCACGTTGTTTCATCAAAGATTGCAAGAAAAGAGTTTGAGTTGGGGGTTTGCTCACTTGCTTTCAAATGGATAGGCTGGATATTTGGCCCTGAGCATGTCAATGATCTGGGACCAGTGAGCTACTGAGCTTGAGCATACAAGCCTGCCTGATGCTTTGCTTTCTTCCATAGCTAATATGTGTGCAGCAATCACGTCATCTATGTGGACAAACCCCACTGTCGTGTTTGGGTATTCCCCACGTAAACCTAATTAAGAAGTTGAGGAAGTTATGACAAATTTGTGTACTTCTAGAACAGGAGCTCAAAGCATAAACACTCCAAAAAGGATTGCATTTCTTCACTACTCACTTAGCTTGAATCATCATACTGAATATCGTATCTCCTCTATAGTCACTATCTGGGGTTAGGCCATTCACATCTGGTGTCCCATTCTTATTGTCTTTTTCATGTTCCCATCATGCAGAATATACCACACTTCGTTTAACAGGGGAAAAACAGAGAAGGGAACTTAGTAATATGTCTGACCTTTAACTACGGACAGTATCATGTGCAGTGTGCTGGTTGGCTGCCGAGCAAGCAAGGGACCAACCACAAAAGATGGGTTCACCACCACTAGGTCTATTCCATTTTCCTTTGCTAATTTCCATGCCTCTTTCTCTGCTTCTGTTTTTGCATATGCGTACCACAGCTGCATCCAAGCAAGTGTTTGACAAAGAATTAATTAGCAAGTAACAAAACTAAGATAATTGTACTTCAGCATAGCATCTGTGTTGGGAGGAGTGTAGTTACGTTGTAGCGTTTGCAGTATTCAGGATCACTCCAGTGAGACTCATTAAGAGGAGAAACTTGTTGGACATCATCTCGGTATCTTATGGAAGAGCAGGAAGAGGTCAACACAACCCTTTTAAGACTGCTAGATTTTGAGCATGATCTCAGCACATTCAACGTTCCATTTATACAAGGATCAATCAAAGTTGCCTGCGTTACATTATCAACATATAAATACAATTGATGCACATATGGGTTTCGATGTTATCCTTACCTTAATGTTCTCATCATATGGCACAAGAACTGGAGAGGCAGTGTGGAAGACCCCATCAACGCCTTGAACAGCCTCATCGAAACTTCCATCCACCATCAGATCAGCTTTCATAATCTTCAGTCTCTCCTTGGCTCCACTCAATTCCCAAAGAAAACCAACTTTCTCAACATCCCCTGGTGAAATAAAGAATCCACAGAAATAGTGACCTAATTTTACTGATGGGTCTTGTGGGTGGGTATCCAGTGAGGTTTAGGATTGAAGACTGGAAGAGTTGAAGTAGCAGAAAAGCTTCTTTCAATTGAAACATACCTGGGTCTCGGACTGTGGTTCGTACGCAGTGACCATCTTCCAGCAAACGCTTAACCAGGTAAGCCGCTATGAACCCAGTTCCTCCTGTTACACAAAAATTAGCCATCTCTCTCCCTCCTTTTCTCTAGTGCTCGATGCAGCTGATTAAATAGAGTCGATTTTGATGGTATCGTAGTGTCACACGCAACGCATTTCACCTTCTTTCAAATTTTATACATTCCTCCTGGGTAGAGAAGCATGTGGGCAGATCATTCATTCATCATTCGTGGCTTTCTTACGTGGGCTTGTTTAGCCGTATATGGTTGAATTCTATGCTCAGAAGCGAGTTTTGGGTCAAAATGGCCATTTTTGAAACTTAAACGTTGAAAACGGGCTCATTTTCAAACTATTGTTCAAAATGGCCTCTTTGATGCCACGTAGGCGCCACATCATTAAAAAATATTTTTTTTCGTCATTATAGTGAAAGCTGCGATTGGGAAACGCGGCTTCATTTTTGTAATAAAACCGCAGTTAGGAAACGCGGCTTCATTTTTGTACTAAAGCCGCAGTTGGCAAATGCGGCTTCATTTTTGCACTAAAGCTGCAGTTGGCAAACGTGGCTTCATTTTTTAACTAAAGCTGCGGTTGGCAACTGCAGCTTTAGTTAATTTTTATTTAAATTTAAAATTTAATTAAAAAATTATCAAATTACAATTTATGAATGAAATTTAAAAATATACTTAAATAATAAATTATTTATATTTAAATTTAAAATTCTAGTATTACTTCAACAAACATAAATTGATAAATAGAAGATATTATAAATGAATGTTTTATTTATTAATAAATTAATAATATTAAAATAATAAATTTATATAACATATAAATAATATATAAAATTGTATAATTTATTAATTTAAGATATTTAATTTGTTAATTTTTTAAGATATTAATTTATTTGTATTATGATAAATTTATCTTTATCGAAATAATAGTATAGTAGTTGATAACTGAGATTTCAATTATAATATTTTTTTTTACTTTCAAATTTAATTAAAAACTATTAAATTACAATTTATGATTGAAATTTAAAAAATATACTTAAATAAAAAAATTATTTATATTTAAACTTAAAAATCTAGTATTATTTCAACAAATATAAATTGATAAATAGAAGATATTATAAATGAATATTTGATTTATTAATAAATTAATAATCTTAAAATAATAAACTTATATAACATATAAATAATATATAAAATTATATAATTTATTAATTTAAGATATTTAATTTGTTAATTTTTAAGATATTAATTTATTTATATTATGATAAATTTATCTTTATCGAAATAATAGTATAGTAGTTGATAACTGAGATTTCAATTACAATATTTTTTTTTTTACTTTCCAATTTAATTAAAAACTATTAAATCACAATTTATGATTGAAATTTAAAAAATATACTTAAATAATAAATTATTTATATTTAAACTTAAAAATCTAGTATTACTTCAACAAACATAAATTAATAAATAGAAGATATTATAAATGAATGTTTTATTTATTAATAAATTAATAATCTTAAAATAATAAATTTATATAACATATAAATAATATATAAAATTGTATAATTTATTAATTTAAGATATTTAATTTGTTAATTTTTAAGATATTAATTTATTTGTATTATGATAAATTTATCTTTATCGAAATAATAGTATAGTAGTTGATAACTGAGATTTCAATTATAATACTTTTTTTTTTACTTTCCAATTTAATTAAAAACTATTAAATTACAATTTATGATTGAAATTTAAAAAATATACTTAAATAAAAAATTATTTATATTTAAACTTAAAAATCTAGTATTATTTCAACAAATATAAATTGATAAATAGAAGATATTATAAATGAATATTTGATTTATTAATAAATTAATAATCTTAAAATAATAAATTTATATAACATATAAATAATATATAAAATTGTATAAATTATTAATTTAAGATATTTAATTTTTTAATTTTTAAGATATTAATTTATTTGTATTATGATAAATTTATCTTTATCGAAATAATAGTATAGTAGTTGATAACTGAGATTTCAAGTATAATATTTTTTTTACTTTCAAATTTAATTAAAAACTATTAACTTACAATTTATGATTGAAATTTAAAAAATATACTTAAATAAAAAATTATTTATATTTAAACTTAAAAATCTAGTATTATTTCAACAAACATAAATTGATAAATAGAAAATATTATAAATGAATATTTGATTTATTAATAAATTAATAATCTTAAAATAATAAACTTATATAACATATAAATAATATATAAAATTGTATAATTTATTAATTTAAGATATTTAATTTGTTAATTTTTAAGATATTAATTTATTTATATTATGATAAATTTATCTTTATCGAAATAATAGTATAGTAGTTGATAACTGAGATTTCAATTATAATATATATTTTTTTTTACTTTCCAATTTAATTAAAAACTATTAAATCACAATTTATGATTGAAATTTAAAAAATATACTTAAATAATAAATTATTTATATTTAAACTTAAAAATCTAGTATTACTTCAACAAACATAAATTAATAAATAGAAGATATTATAAATGAATGTTTTATTTATTAATAAATTAATAATCTTAAAATAATAAATTTATATAACATATAAATAATATATAAAATTGTATAATTTATTAATTTAAGATATTTAATTTGTTAATTTTTAAGATATTAATTTATTTGTATTATGACAAATTTATCTTTAACAAAATAATAACATACTCTTAAACCGTAGTTGTCATATATAGATTTTTTTACAAAATTAGTTAATAAAATTAATTACAAAAAGTCTACTACAAAATGTAATTTTTAATAGTTTAATTAAAGTCACAAAAAATATCCACTAAACATTAATATAGTGGAAAATAAAAAACATATATAATCTCACATGCCTCCACAAGGAGAGAACCTATGTGTAACTGGTACTCTCTTCCTTTTTGGATGCCCCTCTCTGATTGTAGCAGGTACTGCATGTGACACATGAAGAACATCTGTCTGTGATGGGGTTAGAGCTGGAAATAGAGGTGGTGGTGGAGGTAGCAATCTAGGTTGACGTAGGCCCCGCCTACCCCTTGGAATGACTGGCGGTAAATCTAGCTGAGTAGATGTGTCAATCTGCACTAATGGTGGGTCTGAAGAGGTAGAAGGTTATAATGGAGGTAGGTTTAAAGAGGTAGGGGGTTGTACTGATGGTGGGTCTAAAGAGGTAAGGGGTTGGGCTGATGGTGGGTCTGAAGAAGTAGGGTGCTGCACTGATGGTACGTCTGAAGAGATGGGTGACTGTATTAATCGTGAGGATAAAAAGGTAGGGGGCTGTAATGATGCTGATATTGACGATGTGATGGGCTGACCACTACTATATCTACCTCTCCCTCGAGATGTCGACCGATCTCGAACAAGTGGTGGTCGAGCAACTGTCGACTGAGCTGGTGACCTATCTCCTCCATGCTCTACATGTGGGGGACGATAATCCTCCCGAATAATGCACATAACATCAGTGGCCATACGAATAATATCAACAATACCAGTGCGGCAAACATCAGTATCAGAGTCCTCCAATGCATGACCTCCTCGAGATATGATAGATGTCATAGTCTCAATCTGTCACATAAAATGATATATAATTATTTGTTGGAATAAATATTATACATAATATGTACATAATATTAAAGTGATACGAACCAATAAGTGGGTAGATAAAGCAGTAGCCTGGTACCGCATAGGTCCAAAATCACTCATAGGTGTAATAAAACGACGTGTAATACGACGATACCATGTCATGTACGGAGCATGGTAGTCCATATGAGGCCCTATAGGCTCCGCAGTGACAATGTGGTCTCCCCTAACCTCCCATAATGCCACGTAGTGCTCATGATACAACCTCCAATCAAACTGAGGTCGACCACGTCGATCTATGGAGTGAAGGTCAGAATCTATAGGGGGTGTCGAAGGAATACCCTGTATGAGTCCAAACTGTCGCAACACACGCTCAGGACGATGCCACTCAACAATATAAAAAAAAAAAAAAGTGGTGATATCGTCTGCCAAATATCCTGATCAGCTAAACAAATGTCTGGAAGCAACGCTAGTATATCATCTGTGTAAGGCTGCCATAATACCTGATATATTCATAGATGAGTATGTATTTAATAAAGTATAATTATATTATTTAATATTATTTAAGATGTTCATGTTGAAGGCATACTAATAATTTAGCCCCAACCTGATCAGATCGTGCTGTTCTAGTCAAACTCATCTCTGTATGTGACCAACCACATGATGAGGAGTGTCTGTATGAGATAAGGGAACTCTCCACCTACTCCTTAGTGCATTTGGTGGGAATCTCTCATTTATAGGCACTGGTGCATGGAGAAGTGATCTACTAGGATGACCTACATGTAATCGCTCCCATGACCATAGCTAAAAATGAAAATAAAATTTGTTTTAAGTGCACATAATTAGATCAAATACATAATATTAGACTATATTTATACCTTGCAACAAATGTAATGGTCCTTGCAATAGATTCTGCAACTATCTAAGCTGCTCGACATAACTCCCGATAAAAGATGTGCTAGTGTCGTACTTCCCCCAACCTATACTGTGCAGTCTCACCAAAATCTCTAACATGGTTTAGATTGCTAAGTTGGATGTAACCCCCTTCTATCTGTAAATAATGAACCACTAACTTAACAATAAAAAGATAAAGCTCTAGGCAATGCGCGCATGTGTAACCGTAACCTCATCTACAACCCCTGGTGGTAAGCAGGAGAAATGGGTAGTAATAAAACGAAACTTAAGGCATGCTCACGAATATCAGTCTCTGTCGGTCGAACACCTAATAAAACTCCTCACAAAGTGCATTGACCAATCAAATATCTGTTAGAACCAAGTTTTTTGGGGGGAAAAAAAAACCCAGGGGGTGGATGGGCCATTTGCTACAAAAAAAAAAAAAACGTTTTTTTAAAAAATCAAATAAGATGGCTATGTCCTGCAATGTGATGTCATCTCACCAACTGCATTGTGGAATGTGTACGTCTCTGCGGCTGCCATCTCTCTACCAGTGCATATCAAGGGGGGCTTAAAAATTTTCCAAAAAACCCCTTTTTAAAAAAAAAACCCCCCCATGGGGGGGGGGGCCCCACTCGATGAAGACATAAAATCCTTGACTGTATAATGTTATGGCCGGAAACACGAGTCATTCCCAAAACCCACTCTCGAAGCATCCTATGTCGCAAGTCAAAACAACTACCGCATATTCTGGATCAACACGAATGGTGGATGATCGATGTCGATGCTGAAGAGTAAGCACAGATGTATCCTCAGGGTCAGGACGAGCACGAAACAACGGAGTATCCATGTCTGCATGTATATCAATACATGATATAAATAAAATATGAATGAATTGACAAAGAAACAATAATATCTAACAACACATGAATTTCAGATTTAAATTGTAAAAATTGACAGCATTCCCCTAAACAGTAGGAGATTCAAAATTTTTCCAATTTGTAAACATGGATATAAGTAAAATATGAATGAATTGAAAAAAAAAAACAATTCTAAAACAACATTAATTTCATTATTAAAATTTTAAAAATTTGAACAGCATCTCCCCTAAATAATAGAGATTAATATTTTTTTCATGTAACCTGATATAAGCAAAATAAGAATGAATTGACAAAAAATAATAATTTCAAACAAACAAACGTCAATAAGATGTTCAATAAGATAGTTTCTACATATATCTTAAAACGATTAAGGTCAATACTAGTAAATTTAAAAAAAAAAACAGTACAATAAGATGTTCATGAAGTACATCAACTCCTCCTATCATTGGTTTCTCTATTAGGACAAGAACGCCGATTGTGACCGAGTTGCTTGCAAAGTCCCAACATGTTTGTTGGTCCTATTTTCCCTTGCATCCAATCTCATTATGCCAAGACGACTGATTTTGCCGACCAAGAAGTTAGCCGATTTCATTGATGTCTTGAGCCACAAATTATCGGGTCCAATTATATGAGGCCACTCCAACTCATCAAATATGGATAAAACAAGGGAGCCCAATTGGTTGTCCAACTCATTCAATTGCTCGACAATGACAAGCAACAAGAATGTGCGAACATGGGACCTAAGCAAAAGTGTTTTGTTACATGCTGCAAGAACCGCCGTTGAGGTAACATGATATGTGTGAGGTTTTCCTATTAACTGCTTACCAACAGGAGTGATCTAGTTTTAATATGAAAACGTCCGCCACATGATCAACAAAAGAACCTCATGTGCACCCGCCTAAACAACTTTAGCCTTTATCTTGGCGTCAATATGTGGAGTGAATCTTCACCCCTGGGAAAAGGCAAGCCGACTGCACCATAGCTCCCGCCTGACTGTGAAGTAACTGTATAAACCCGATAGAAGTTAACTGGACCAAAGCTATTATTGTAAGTTACGAGCACCTTAAGGACACCATTAAAAAACTTCGAACATATTAGTTGTCATAAATCCCATATCTCCGCCCACCATCATATGAGAGTGCCCATTTTTCAAGAGGAATTTGCTCCAAACCAATTTTTAGCCTCGGCCATTTATCCGCCAATGTATCCATGTTGAGAAATAATTTTTTTTTAACTTTACTCTCCATGCCAAGCCACTACACATGAGGATCCTTTAAAATGTCTTATCTTTGAACTTTGTGTTGAAATTTACTCCGCCTAATTGACACATGCAAAATCTATGAACAAGCATCTGGCTGAGTCCATCCCTCCGAAGATGTTTCATTGACAACAACTATAATGCCAGGATGACGATCAGAAATCAGACACAACCCTTTCCTTTATGTTACTCCAACTCGGATACATGCCAAAAACAAACTCCAAACTATCTGTATTCTCTCCTTTTTGTAATGGCAAATGCCAAGTGGGAAACAATGGTTATTACATCACATCCATAGCAATAGCAAGTCCATATATTTTCCAGTACCAAATGTGTCCCATCAATACTGAGAACTGCGTCGACAGTGTGCAAACCCTTTAATTAAGATGAAGCGAGATGCCCAAAAAACACGCTGAAAAATCTCTCATTTCGAATTGTTTCCAGGAAACACTTTTTGGAATACATAATGCATCCAGGATTTGACTGCTCCAAGGGCAAGGAAAGGGAAGACAGGCAACTCTGCAATAAGGACTGTCCAATCACCAAATAATCGAGTCATTGCTTTCCTTTTGCTTCATTGCTTTTGATAAGAAATTTGGTAGCCAAATCTGCTTCCGCACAACAGCTTGAAATTGCAGGCAACTGTAATGGTCTTGTCTGCCTTCACCCAATGTTTCAATATTACTTAGGATACAAAGCTAGAATAACCAACTGTGGAATGGATCTTGATTAATACATGGATTGACACATGTATGAGGACCTTTGTACTTTGTGATTCTAAACATACCCGTAGTTTTCATGTCATTGCCCTTAGTCGCCATTGGCATTTCTGGGCTTTGACATTGAATAACTAACACACTTGCATTTGATCTATAAAATAGTAAACTCTTGGGCGCCTTTATTGGAAAACATCTTTTTCACAGCATGTTGCAAATCGTGATTTTGAGGAAAATATTTGGCAATGATAATTCTCATTTCAACATTTCTTAAAGTTGCTTTTTCACATGGAGTCCAATCACTTTACAACACAATTAATTGCCGCGTCCATATTTAAAAATTGTGGTTTAGGTGGCATATGTATGAAAACGGGTTACAAAAAAAAAAAATGTTTCCTTGTAGGTTGTTCATTAGAGATATTAAATGGGTTACCATGTGGGAGGCAAACTAGTGATGTATTTTTCAACCTTCCAAACTCAAACCTCAAGGATTTAGGACCTTATTCACCAAACCTTCAAGGTTCACAAAAATCTTTGCTTTTTCATATTCCACAACTTGTTGGACCATCACCAAATCAATATTTTCTGTTTGACAAACAATTTTCATTCATCATTAGGTAAATGGAATCTCATCTGTGTCGATTGCATTTTCATCTCTAATCCATCTTCCTCATCTCTTCTCATTTCTGTCATCAATATCAGTATTTCAACTGAGTTTGGATAAAATCGTGTCAAAATGACCCATTTCATTACTCAAATTTGATAATGGTTGGGCAATTGCTCTATGATAATTGAAACTGAAAGACAATTCCCATTTAACTTTGATGGGCACCATTAGCATACGTGCCAAATTGTCCGGATTCATTTTCTCACCACTTGAATGGTTTGTTAAATTTGTTCATTTCAGTTGGGATGATTGACATTTCAAGGGAACTAAAACTGATAGTCTCTGTCAACACCCAATTTGATATCATATATTTCATCTTCAACAACTTCCACAAAAGTTCGTATGAAATGGGCACATCTATAGGCTTCAAAATGCTCTTACATTATTTCCAATATACTCAAAAATCCGTTTTTGTCATCAAAATTGTTCCATTTCCAATAACATAGCACTTCTACTGTGGGAATCAGTCATAATTGCATTCACATTTAAATAATAACAAAATCCTCT
>JBAPGN010000065.1:0-36644 GCA_037355405.1 Vitis amurensis
CCTTTGTTAAATATTCAGTACATATGTAGTTAGGGGTATGTCACCATTAAAATATTCCAGTACATATGTAGTTAGGGTATTCACCCTGTTAACTATTCTAGTATATATGAAATCAGGGTATTCATATTTGGTTGATTTTAACAAGACTATTCTAGTATATATGAAATCAGGGTATTCTTCTTTATTGATGGTAACAAGTGGTATCAGAGCCTACTCCTTGATTAATTCTTTGAGTTATTATTTTAATATATATATATGTCAATGGATTAAGATTTATGAAATATTGAGTTGATAAATTTTTTTTTTTTTTTTTTTTTACTATTATTATTATTTAATAGCATTTTATGATATTAATATTTAAGTTATTAATCTAGCATTTTAAATAGGCTAATTAAAGCGGAAAATCACCAAAGTGACATCTTTCGTGTAGATTAGTCTGTTCGGGGTGTTAGATATTTATGTGTATGTGATTCATGCGGGTATTAACTGGCCCAAAGGAAAGTTAATATTTGGTCAAATTGCATACATACCTGTGGTGATAAATATGTGATGATTATAAAGGTAACTTAATGTGAATAATAAATCAATCCAAAGATAGATTTATTATTTGACATAACTTATCATCAATGTTTGATCACTACAACAAGAGTACCACTTACAGTTAATATTACTGTCCAAAGACTTGATATTAATGTTGTGCTAGGTATCTTGAAATGTCATAATTTGCTTTTAAATTTAAAGATTATGTGTTTAATTGCTTATTTTATGTGAGCATGATGGTTTATTTGATTCATTTTATTTTGTTCTGGATTCAGCTTTTATATCAACCACTTCTATATCTGCCAACATCAATAATGTCCCTATGTTAAATGGGACTAATTTTAAGGACTGGAAAGAGAATATGATGATTCTCTTAGGCTGCATGGATATAGACTTAGCCTTGAGAATGCCCAAACTCGATGAACTCAATGAGCAAAGTACTCAAGAGGATGAGGTTTATTGGGGTAAGTGGGAACGTTCAAATAGGCTAAGTCTTATGATCATGAAGCGCGGCATTCCAGAAGCTTTCATTGGGTGCGGTAACCGATGAGGTTACTAATGCCAGTGACTTCCTTGCGGAAATTCAGAAGCGTTTTGCCAAAAAACGATAAGGCTGAAACGAGCACGCTTTTAGCAAGCTTGATTTCAATGAAGTATAAAGGCAAGGGTAATGTTCGGGAGTACATCATGGAGATGTCTCATCTTGCTTCAAAACTTAAGGCTTTGAAACTCGAGTTATCTGATGATTTACTCGTGCATTTGGTTCTCATCTCTCTTCCTGCACAATTTAATCAATTCAAGGTCAGTTATAACTGTCAAAAGGATAAATGGACTCTTAATGAGCTCATTTCATTCTGTGTGCAAGAGGAAGAGAGATTGAAGCAAGACAAGACCGAAAGTGCTCATCTGGCTAGCACTTCGAAGGATAAGGGCAAACGAAAGAATAAGGATAATAAGGTTGCTGCTTCTAATGGTCCAGAACAAAAGAAACAGAAAGTTGAGGTAACATGTTTCTTCTGTAATAAGCCTGGACATACTAAGAAGGAATGTACCAAGTATGCTGCTTGGCGTGTTAAGAAAGGTATGTTTCTTACTTTGGTCTGTTCTGAAGTTAATTTAGCTTCAGTATCTAGAAACACATGGTGGTTAGATTCTGGTGCTACTACTCACATTTGTGTTTCTATGCAGGGTTGCCTGAGTTACCGAAAACCAAGTGATGCTGAAAGATGCATCTATGTCGGAGACGGTCAGTCGGTAGAAGTAGAGGCAATAGGGCACTTTAGATTATTATTGAAATCTGGTTATTTTTTGGATTTAATAGATACTTTTATTGTACCGTCTTTCAGACGGAATTTAATTTCAGTTTCTGTTTTGGACAAATCAGGTTATTGTTGTTCATTTGGAAACAATAAATTTACATTATCTATTAATTCAAATGCTGTAGGAACCGGTTTACTTAATGTTTATGATAATCTATATTTGTTGGAAACTGTTCCGTCCTATAATGAAACCTTGCATGTGGAATCACGAGGTACAAAACGTAAATTGAATAAAGATAATTCGGCCTCATTGTGGCACAAACGCTTAGGTCATATCTCTAAATCCAGAGTTGAGCGACTTGTGTCCGATGGGATTTTGGATTCACTTGACTTTTCAGATTTTGATATTTGTGTTGAGTGTATTAAAGGAAAACAGACCAAAACAAAGAAATTGGGTGCCAATAGAGCTACAGACGTCTTAGAATTAATTCATACAGATATCTGTGGACCATACCCTACGGCATCTTGGAATGGTCAACAGTACTTTATAACATTCATAGACGACTATTCAAGATATGGCTACCTATTTCTTATACATGAGAAATCACAATCATTGGACGTGTTCAAAACATTTAAAGCAGAAGTTGAGTTACAACTCAACAAAAGAATAAAGAGCGTCAGATCTGACCGTGGTGGTGAATACTATGGTAGATATGACGGATCAGGTGAACAACGTCCAGGACCATTTGCTAAATACCTAGAGGAATGTGGGATCGTCCCTCAATACACCATGCCAGGATCACCTAGCATGAATGGTGTAGCAGAAAGACGAAACCGAACCCTTAAGGACATGGTAAGGAGTATGATTAGTCATTCTACTTTACCCGAAAAACTCTGGGGTGAAGCACTCAAAACGGCAGCTTATATCCTAAATCGGGTGCCAACTAAAGCGGCTGCTAAAACGCCTTATGAGCTTTGGACGGGTCGAAAGCCCAGTTTAAAGCATTTTCATATTTGGGGATGTCCAGCTGAAGCGAGACCTTATAAGCCTCATGAAAAGAAATTGGACTCTAAAACAGTTAGCAGCTACTTTATTGGCTATGCAGAGCGATCAAGGGGTTTTAAATTTTATGATCCTGCTATTAGGTCAATTTTTGAGACGGGAACTGCAACATTTTTTGAGGATGTTGAGTTTGGGGGGAGAAATCAGGCTAGGAATATTGTCTTTGAGGAGGAAGAGGGATCTACTATTGCTATTGATAATGTACAGGTTTCACTACCTATCATTGATCAAGAAGTAAATTTGGATCCTCAACCAACAGACAATATTGTTCAACCCTTAATTGCAAATGAGGACATTGCTTCTGAAGAACAAACTCAACAACCTCAAGAAAATATGCCATTAAGGAGATCCACTAGAGAGAGGAGAAATGCAATTTCGGACGATTATATCGTATATCTCCAGGAACGTGAGGTAGAAAGTGGAATGATGGAAGATGATCCAATCAACTTCCAGCAAGCCGTGAAAAGTTCCAACTCTCATAAATGGATTGAAGCCATGAATGAAGAGTACAAATCTATGCAAGACAATAAAGTTTGGGAACTTGTCCCATTACCAGTTGGTACGAAGCCCATTGGTTGTAAATGGATATTTAAAACCAAGCGGGATTCAAATGGTAATGTAGAAAGATATAAAGCACGTCTTGTAGCTAAAGGCTTTACTCAAAAAGAAGGAATTGACTTCAAAGAGACCTTCTCTCCAGTTTCTACGAAGGACTCTTTCAGGATAATCATGGCACTAGTTGCACATTATGATCTTGAGTTACATCAAATGGATGTTAAAACAGCGTTTCTCAATGGTGACATTGATGAAACAATTTATATGGTACAACCAGAAAATTTTGTGTCCGAAGACTCAAAGAATATGGTTTGTAAATTAACTAAATCCATTTATGGGCTCAAGCAAGCTTCTCGTCAGTGGTACTTCAAGTTTCATCAAATTATTGTCTCATATGGTTTTGAGGCAAATCTTATGGATGAATGTGTGTATCACAAATTCAGTGGGAGTAAGTATATTTTCCTGGTTTTATATGTCGATGACATATTGCTAGCCACAAATGATATTGGCATATTGCACGACACCAAGAGATTTTTATCAAAACATTTTGAGATGAAAGATCTTGGTGATGCCTCCTTTGTCTTAGGAATCCAGATACACCGAGATCGTTCTAGGGGTATTTTAGGATTGTCACAAAGGACCTATATTGATAAAGTCCTCCAAAGGTATGGCATGCAAAATAGCAAACCAGGTGATACCCCTGTCGCTAAAGGAGACAAATTCAGTCTTAATCAATGCCCTAAAAATAGTTTAGAAAGTCAAGAAATGCAGAAGATTCCTTACGCTTCGGCTGTGGGGAGTCTAATGTATGCTCAAGTATGTACACGTCCGGATATTGCGTACATTGTTGGCATGTTAGGCAGATATCTAAGTAACCCTGGAATGGATCATTGGAGAGCAGCCAAGAGGGTTATGAGATATTTACAGAGAACAAAAGAGTACATGCTTACATATAGGAGATTGGATCAATTAGAGTTGATTGGGTATTCCGACTCCGACTTTGCTGGATGCCAAGACAGCAGAAGATCCACATCAGGCTATATTTATCTGTTGGCTGGTGGAGCAATTTCATGGAGGTCTGCCAAACAGACACTCGTAACTTCATCCACCATGGAAGCAGAGTTTGTAGCATGTTATGAGGCATCCAATCAAGGAATATGGCTACGAAATTTTGTCACTGGGCTGCGTGTTCTGGATGGTATTGAAAGACCACTGAAGATATTTTGTGACAATAAATCAGCAGTTTTATATTCCAATAACAACAGGAGCTCTACAAAATCAAAATACATTGATATCAAGTTCCTAGTTGTAAAAGAAAAAGTACAGAGTGGACAGATATCCATAGAGCATATTGGAACAAACTCCATGATAGCGGATCCGCTTACAAAGGGATTACCACCCAAGGTCTTTCATGAGCACACTGCTCATATGGGTGTTGTCTCATTTGAGGATATCCAAATTTAGTGGGAGTTTATATTATTCATTGTATATTGCTCTATGTTATGTTTAGACTTTATCTATACATTTGGATTGTGTTCTGCAGAAATAAAGTATTCATTTCATTGCACTCTGTTAAATTATGCTAAAGATTTGATCTCAATAAAGTTAAGTAGGACCAGTTGGAAATAGGCATGAATAGATCACATTGCATGTAATTTCCATGCTATGCACTCATGATTGATCTATGTCATTTAGCTATGCAGATATATGTGACCATTGATTGGTCTAGTAACGATTGATGTAACAAAGACCACCTTGATCCTATGTCAGTATAGTTAATGGACGAGATTGTTCGGATATACCCTAAGGACATGATAGCAAATTTTGAGCTCATAAGGTTAAGCACATTTATTTGATTACATATGCATGTGGCCCAGTGGGAGATTGTTAGATTAATTTTTGTAATTAATCTATAATTTGGGCCACACATGTAAATAATTAAAATGTGTGTGCTATCATTTAATTAAGCCTAAATATAGTGATCTAATTAATAATTGATTAATTGGCTTAAGGGTATAATTGTCATGAGATTATTGTGTAGATACCATTAGACAATTATTATTTCTATGAGGGGCAAAAATATAATTGTGATAAAATTAAAACTGCCCTAGCAGTTTATAAATAGGGTTATGGTCCCCATTCTACGACTACGCATTCCAATTTCTGAAAATCCTCTCAGAGAGAAATTGACACAGAATCTAGTGGCTAGAATTGGAAGACCATCTCAAAGGGTTTTTTTCTTCCTATAAGGTTTCCCTTCAATGGATTCAGGTATGCTTCCGCTATTATTTTTCTACTCATTGTTTTTAATCAGGAGATTCCAGTGTATATATGAAATTAGGGTATTCACCTTTGTTAAATATTCCAGTACATATGTAGTTAGGGTATTCACCCTATTAAATATTCCAGTACATATGTAGTTAGGGTATTCACCCTGTTAACTATTCCAGTATATATGAAATCAGGGTATTCATATTTGGTTGATTTTAACAAGACTATTCCAGTATATATGAAATCAGGGTATTCTTCTTTATTGATGGTAACAAGTGTCTTGCAAACAATAAGTATGAATGAACTTAAAAAGGATTATTGTCGAGGATTTATGGATGAAGGAAGTGCTGTAATAAGCCAAGCACAAAGATTAGAAGCAGAGCTTTCAGGCAGCCCCCTCTGTGGCCTCCAGGCGTGTTGTTGCATCATACCAAGCTGCTGAAGAGCACTCTGTTGCATGAACTGCTGGTCCACATATCGCAAGCGAGATATTCCAACCCCTTTGCTGTTTCCTGAAGTATCTTGCTCCCCAAGGCTTCTTCGCGTTTCTTGAATCTGAACAGTGATTGCATCACGCAAGCAGCGGAAGTGGCGAGAAATTGTCCAGAGGGGGAGTGCTGTAACACCCAGGTTTTTAATGACACATCAGATTCGAAGATCAGAAAAGTTTTCATAAAATTGTTAGTCAAATAATAAAAAAGAACGGTGACGATACACGTGCTAATATTTAAGAGATTTTGAAAAAATTGATCAAAAGTCAATAATTTGAAAATTTGGCCACGTCAAATGCATAGAGTAGAAATTTGGGAGAATTGTGTTTTGGGCCCAGTTGGCGCCAAAATTAACATTTGGTCCTCCAACCACCCATATTTAAGTTCAAGGATATGAGATAGTAATTGACAAAAATACCCACTTGACTCATTTTTGTCTTTATTCTACTACTTGCCACTCTTCTTTCTTATTTAACCATTTTTGGATTTTTCATTTTTTTAAAACTCCTTTATAAATAATTGAAAATTTACATTATTTTTTATTTTTAAATTATAAATAAACAAAAATTATATTAATGATTCAAAGACTATTTTAGAAAATACTTTTTAAAAAAATATTAATTTAAATAAATAAAAATTATCTTTTATATTTATTTTTATCGTTTAAATTTTAGAAGTAAATAATTTAATGATTAAAATACCATTTAAAATAAATATATTCACTATTTTATTTTATTTTTTATGCTAAAAAGTATTTTAAAGTTTTTTTTTACTATTATAAAGTAAAAAGTTCAATTTTTTTTTTTTAATCTTCTTCCATTTTAACAACTTTTTGAACATGACTTTTAGTAATAAGTTATATGAAATGCTACAAATTTGCTTATTAAGGATTTGAATTAATTGAAAATTTATTAAAATAAGAAAAAGAAAAATAAAGAAAGGGGATGGATTGAGAGTTTTTATTTTAAGTACTCGATTAAAATGAGGATGGATGGAGAGTTTTTATTTTAAGTACTCAATTAAAATGTTTTCATATGACCTAATTTTAGAAGTGGATTATATCAATACATAGTAGAGATTGATTTTTTTATATATATAAAAGGGTTGAAATGTATATTTACTTGTTTTAGATGAAAACAAGTAACTAAAAATTATATAGATTATATTTGAGTTTGGTTTTAAAATATTTTTCTAGTTTTTATTTTTATTTTCTATGTTGCCTCTTTTTGAAAATACGTTTAAGTTATGACAAATATGAAATTTATGTCATTGTACAAGGGTATTATACTAATTGTACAAGGAAAATGTGCTAAGTGTACAAGGGTGTACAAGGCTCCTAATAGATTTTGTACGATTTTTAAACAAACTTGAATTTGATATTAAGACGATTATTGATAGTTTTTTTTTCTTTTTTTTACCAAACTATTTCATTAAGACATTCCCTACAAAAATTAACACATAAGAAATAAAATTTTGAGTTATTTGAGTTATTGTACAAGGTATTACACTAACTGTACAAGATAAATTTACTAATTGTACAAGGGTGTACAAGACTACTTTTTGTTAAGGATTTCAAGTGATTTTGAAAAAATTTCCTATTTTTTTCCACTCAAAGATTTTTCCCCCACTCAAATTCTTTAACTCAAGAATTGTTTCAAATTTTATTTTTAAATTTCATCATCAAA
This sequence comes from Vitis amurensis, assembly GCA_037355405.1. NCBI lineage: Eukaryota > Viridiplantae > Streptophyta > Magnoliopsida > Vitales > Vitaceae > Vitis > Vitis amurensis. The sequence goes on from JBAPGN010000065.1 coordinate 7,865, forward strand.
AATTTGTAATTGCATATTTTGTTTTTGTAGTTTTAGCAATGTTATTTCTTTTCACTATATTTTTTTTTTGTGAAATTTTATCCAAATAAATCTATATTTAAAATTATAATCATATTTATCAAAATTTTTACTAAGATTATCTTTAATTCTTTTAATATATTTATACTCATTTATTTAAAAAATGAAAAACTAATTTTTTTTTTTTTTTTGTAAACATGTTCTATTACCTTTCAAGTAAAAAATTAGATAAGTTTCAAAGACAATAAATAAAAAAATTAAATACCACTTTCAATAATTTTTAGATAAAATTTTATATAATATATTTTATTTGAAACTTAATTTTTAAAGTTTAACTAAAAAATTGTATTGACAATTTTCTTGTTGTGGGTCAAAATACTTTGCATTAATCTATCTAAATAAGAAAAATTATTAATATAATATTAGAACTTCATATCTTAGTTATTTTTTTTCAACAAATTTATCTTTTTAAAAATTTTAAAATAAAACATTAAAAATTAAAAAGCTAAAAAGATATATATATATATATATATATATAATAAAGTGAAGTGATAGTTAATTTTAAAATTTTTTAAAATATGGTTAATGTAGAAAATATAAAAAATAATTAAAAATAAGAGAAAAATATAGATGAAAGGGTAATATAAATTTAAAATAAAAAATGAAAATTAAACTAAAAGATAAATACAAAAAGATAAAAAATATTTGGATGAAAAATCCCAAAATTTTTATCATTGCTTTTAATAAGAGCTAAAAGATTTAATATCTTTAAAAATGAAAAATAAAAAAATATTATTGTTTTTTATTAGACATAAAATAGAAATATATATATTGGAATAAAAAGGAAAAAAAAAGTTAGAAATGAGTAATATTTAATAGGGAATAGAAAAGGAAAAAAAATACAAAAAAAATTAAAATTCACACTCACTTGTAGGCATATAAGGGATAAGGGTATTTTAGGAATTAATGAAAGACAATATCCTTCATCTTAATTTTCACACTTTGTTTGGGTCTTAGGCTTAAATATGGGTGATTGGAGGACCAAATGTTAATTTTTGGGCCCAGCTGGACCCAAAACATAATTCTCCCTAGAAATTTCATAAATTAAATTTAAAATTGGAGAAAAATTTAAACACCATATAATTAAAATAAGATTTTGAAAATTTGAATATTAAATATATTACGAGAATTAATTTAATTATTATTGGGTAATTATCAGAGAATCGTAAGAAGAAAAACTTTGTATAAATTTATGCTATACCGAATTGTTATAATAGATAATTAAAAAGAAATTGAATATAATTTTATAACGAATCAACTTAATTTTTATAATTTGAATTAAACCTTATAGAATTACAAAACATCAAATAAAATTGAATTCAAATTAAATTATAATATGTGAATTTAGAAAAATATACAAAAAATAAATTAATTAAATATGAATTTAGTAAACTTAACTTTTGAAAGTTTGATGCAATTGAGGAATTTTACAAATAAAGTAAATTAAATAAAAGTTATACCAAGTGGTTGAGAATTTGATTTTTTTTAAAATTGAAAGACCAATGAATTTATGGAATTAAGTTTTAGAATATTGCTTAAATTTTGTTGGTAAATAAATATTGACAAAATTAACGGTTTAAAGGTTATTATGAATTTCAACTTCTTGGACGCCGAAAAAAAAATTATTTTATGTTTCAAACATTTTATGAAATTGAATTTTTCTTTAATAGTTAATTAAATCATGTTCTAAATGAATTTTAAAATAAAAATACTTTAGGCAATTTCAGTCATTTTTTTTTTTTTTGAAAAGCAGGCTTGTAATAAATTTAATTAAGAATATAGTGGTATTTTTGGTAAGGCGAAAAATTATAAGTTGAGTATAATTTATAATTGCAGAGTGTGAAGCAAATGATAATAGTTTAATTTATTATTAAAAGAAAAGGATGTGCTGGCATTTTCAAATTTGTTTAATTATAATTATATATGTATAAAATGAAGTTGTTGAGCGCGTGGGAGTTTAAAAAAAAAAGAAATAAGGGAGACCAAAACAAGGGCGTCGCGGAGGGGAAAATCCTGCTCGCCTTTGACTAGCCAATTGACCCAACAAACTATTTCCATTTTGCGTGAGATTTTAGGAGGGTACTCTGTTCAACATGAGCAATACTCTTACAGAGTCTGATTTTAGTTTCAATTGTTAGATTTTTGGATCTAAGGTAAGGTGGTTTAATCTTAAAACTTTGATTTAATATTTTTCTTTGGAAAAAATTTATATATTGTGTTTTTGAAAGATAATAGATGTTATTTGTATTATTTAAAGTACGATTATAGTTAATGATAATTTTATTTTGTGATTTATAGGTTGTTTTTGAATTTTGGTAATCTTTGAAATGATTTAAATATAAAAAAAATAGTTGTATTGAGTGTTAGGAAATATTGAGATTGTTAGAGATAAATAAAATTAGGGTATAAATTGTGTTTTTGCTGATATTTAAATTATTGAAAATTTTCCTGGATGTTGTGGTGGTTTAATTGTGAAAAATTATTGTATTGGGTGTTAAAATTATTGAAATTATTGGAAATAAATAAAATTATGGTATAAATTGTATTTTTGTCGATATTTGAATTACTGGAAATTTTTCTGAACATTGTGGTGGCTTAATTGTGGAAAATTGTTGTATTGGGTGTTAAAATTATTGAAATTATTGGAAATAAATAAAATTATGGTATAAATTGTGTTTTTGTTGATATTTGGATTATTGGAGAATTTTCTTTGATATTTGGAATGATATAATTGAAGAAAAAAATTGTTATGTTGGTTGTTGAAAATTATTAAGCATGTTGGGAAGAAATAAAATTTATGTGACTAAGGTTTAAATTATATTTGATGATATACAAATTAATTGTAAATTTTCTGTGATGTTTGTGGTGATTAGAGTTGAGAAAAATCATTGTGTGAATTGTTGGAGATTATGAAACATAATGGGAGTAAATAGAATTATGTTTTGGAAAATTGTGGATATTAAAATATGATTTAATTGCACCTTATACGCATCATGGTTATATGAAGAAAAAGAAATATCAATTTATTAAACTAAGATTTACTATATATTTTATTTTATTTTTCCGAAACCAACCATTACACTATTACTTATTCGCAAGTATAATAAATCTGTCAAAACATTTTTCCACCCAAAAGCTCAAATATTTACAATAATCTCTAAGTCAAAAAGAATATTTCCAAAAATGTTTTACAAACTAACAAAATATAATTTAACTTACAAAAGTCCATATAACTCAAATTAGTACATGTAAAAAAGGTAATATAACTTAAAAACAACCCTTATTATGATTCTTTTGCTTTTTGGAGCACTTCTTGATCTTCTTATGGTCCCTCAGAAATTATATATGTATCTAAAAAGTTTAGAAAATAAAGGGGTGAGCATTCCCACGTTGCTCAGTAGGGTGTTTTACACCCACACGAGTTAGAAATTTGAAGTCGATAAAACACAATAATATGCCAAAATGTAATATTACGCCTACATTTTATACATTAAATGAACTACAACTATACACATTTAAACCAATCAAAATTATCATTTCTCTTATTCAATCATATGTTTAACACATTAACAATTCTAAATTTACAAAATAAACAAGTCATTTTAGTCTCAAATAATATATTCAAACATATAATTGATAAATAATACAAATCCTTCTTCCAAATGCAATATGATGCAAATGCTTATACACAATCACGCAATGCATTGTTATTCTCAAGCTTTCACCGAAGGATACGCATCTATAGCCAAATATACTCCCCATTCGGAGTCTTCCCGGGGTAAACTTTTGGGTCTTTTACCCTAAGGATCTCACTCTCTTCTTAATTCGCCTTCTTTAGGGTTCTTCTATTTCTTTTTTCTTTTTCTTTTTTCTTGTTTTTTTTTTTACCTTCTTTAGGGTCTTTTAATTCTCATTTCCGTTTCACATAACCGTTTCTTCTTGGGATTAGATGTTGTTTTATTGAGAAATAAAAAAAAAAAAATCAGGTTATCAAGATTGACTATCAACTTGGATAGGTGTAGTAACCCTTAAGATCAAACCTTTGACCTGGGGTCATGGATTAAGTTTTGGGTTGCCTAGAATTTGGGTCATGGAAAGTGTTGTGTTGGGTTTTACAGCCCCAGATCCTGCAATCACATCAAATGATGATACCACAACCTGCATCTAGTGATAATACTATTTGTGTGTTCTATCAACCTGAGACTATAGAATGATTATCAACTCAATTTCATTCAAATTAAAAGTGTTAGAAGGGATAAAACCTTGTAACATCTTTAACAATCTTGTAATCATTAGCCCATAAAATTGTGTATAAAGGAACAAGAAACTCTATTATTGCATGTCCAAAAACGATTATACAACATTGGTAAGACCTATAGAATGAACATGTTCCTTAAATCTCTTAAGCACCAAAGCTTTTGTAAAAGCATCTGCTATCATCGTATATGTACCAATGTGTTTAATAGACAATTTTTGAAACTGGACTCTTTATCTAACCATATGATATTCCAACTTAATATGTTTTGACTTATTGGAGCACTTATTGTTTTTAGAGAAGAAAATTATTACAGAATTATCGCAATATATCTTAATTGATTCAATGATGGAGTCTACAATTTTGAGGCCTAAAATAAAGTTTTATAACCAAATAGCTTATTAGGTCGCTTGATGACATGTTATAAATTCAGCTTTCATTGTTGAAGAAACAATTATGGTTTGTTTAATGCTCTTCCACAATATAGTACCACTAGCTAAGGAAAAAATATATTCAGATGTTGATTTTAGAGAATCAATACACCCGTAAAAACCTAATCGGAATAACCAACAATCTCTAGGTGATTGTTATGTTTATGGGTAAGCATATAACTTTTGTTGCTTTCCAATAATCCAATCCAAGATTTCTTTGATACCAAACGAGCATTCTAACCATAAAACTAATATTTGGGGATGTACATGTTGAGGCATACATTAAGCTACCAACAACAAAAGAATAGGGAATATTTTGCATTAACTCCCATTCACTTTTAAAATATTGACTTTGCTTAATTTATCTCCTTTAACAATGAGAGTTAGACTTAGATAACATTTTTGTATTTGAAATCTTTTAAGAACTTTGTTTACATAAGCCTTTTGAGATAAGCCAATGAGACATTGACACCTATCTTAATAAATCTCAATTCCAAGTACAAAGGATGCATTGCCCCTATCTTTCATCTCAAAGTTGTTTGAAAGAAAATTTTTACTTTCATGTAATAAAGCTAAGTTATTTGTTACAAGTAAGATATCATCCACGTATAACATTAAAAAAATAAACTTGTTTTCATTGACCTTCAGGTATACATATTTATCAAATTTATCTTCTTGAAAACCAAAAGTTGTTATGGTATTGTGAAACTTAATATACCATTAGCAGGAGGCTTTTCTAAGTCTATATATGAATTTTTTTTTTTTGACTTGCATACTAAATGTTCCTTATAGTCAACATGAAAGTCACAATTGTGCAATCACAACTGTAACAACTATGTAGTCACAATTGTAACTAGCTATCAAATCATAGTTCTATATCATAGCTAGATATAGTTGTGTAAAGATATTATTTTGTATAATTGGTTATGTTAAAATAGCCTTGTGTATCCCTACTAAGTTTAAGTGACTTGAGCCTTTAATTTAGCCCAAAACAAGTCCTAATTAATTAATTAACCATACAAGGTCATCTAATTAATCAATTAACTTAATCTAGAGAACTTGTTCACTATCCCTTATGCAACTTTGCGTAATTACTAAAATACCTTTATGCATAAGTGTGAAACTTTATACATATGTTAGATGTACATACAGGGGCATTCTCCCTTAACAGATTTGTGGACAGTAGATGTTGTGAAAAATAGTGCATGATTGGTTATGAATGACCATGTGTGATGCTTTTAGCTCTTTGATTTTAACCGCATATGCAGTTACGGCTTTCTGACATGGTATCGATATCCTAGGCTAAGGCATACCCCCCCCCCCCCCCCCCCCTCCCCCCCCCCTTTTCGACATGGTAACCTTACTATTCGACTCTAGACTAAAGGCACATACAGCAACCCAGGTTATTCCGGAATGCGTACTTAAGACGGGGATGACTCTCATCATGACATGGGGCATACCCCCTTTTTTCCGACATGGTACTGACATCCTAGATTGGGGCATACCCCATTTTTTCATCCTGATTTAGGTGTTTGATTTCTGGCTTATTCAAATCATTTACTAGCATTTCCTAAACGCTATACTAGGGCATACCCCCCTCTCTCTTTGAGTTGTTTGATCCCTTTATTGTTTCAGGAGCTCTCCGGCATCGTGTCCGAATCCTTTTTCGTTTCAACGACTCTCCGGCATCGTGTCCAGATCCCCTATCTTTCGACGGCTCTCTGGCATCGTGTTCGAATCCCCTATCGTTTCAGCGGCTCTCCAACATCGTGTCCGGATCCCTTTTATTTTCGACAGCTCTCCGACATCATGCTCGGATCCCCTATCATTTCGACGGCTCTCCGGCATCGTGCTCGGATCCCCTATTATTTTCGACGGCTCTCCGACATCGTGTCCGGATCCCCTATCTTTTCGACGGCTCTCTAGCATCGTGTCTGGATCCCCTATCGTTTCAGCGGCTCTTTGGCATCGTGTCCGGATCCCTTTTCTTTTCAGTGGCTCTCCAGCATCGTGTCCGGATCCCTTTTCGTTTCGACGGCTCTCTGGCATCGTGTCCTGATCCCCTATATTTTCGGTGGCTCTTTGGCATCATGTCCGGATGCCCTATCGTCTCAACAGCTCTTCGGCATCGTGCCAGGATCCCTTTTTCTTTTCGATAGCTTTTTGGCATCATGTCCAGATCCCCTATCTTTTCAGTGGCTCTCCGACATCGTGTTTAGATCCCTTTTCTTTTCACCAGCTCTCCGGCATCGTGTCTGGATCCATTTTCTTTTCGGCGGCTCTCCGACATCGTGTTCGGATCCCATTTCTTTTCGACGGCTCTCTGATATCGTGCTCGGATCCTTTTTTTTCAACGGCTCTCTAGCATCGTGTCCGGAACCCCTATCGTTTTGGCAGCTCTACGGCATCGTGCCAGATCTCATATCATTTCAACGGCTCTCCGGCATCGTGTCTAGATCCCTTTTCTTTTCGACAGCTCTCCGACATCGTGCCCGGATCCCCTATCATTTTGACGACTCTCCAATATCGTGTCTGGATCTCCTATCTTTTCGGTGGCTCTCTGGCATAGTGTCTGGATCCCCTATCATTTCAGCGGCTCTCCGGCATTATGCCCGAATCCTTTTTTCTTTTTTACGGCTCTCCAACATCATGTCTGGATCCCTTTTCTTTTCGGCAGCTCTCCGGCATCGTGCTTGGATCCCCTATCATTTCGGTGGCTCTTCGGCATCGTGCCCGGATCCTCTTTTCGTTTCGACCGATCTCCGGCATCGTGCCCAGATCCCCTATCGTTTCAACGGCTCTTTGGCATCGTGTTCGGATCCCTTTTTGTTTCAGCGGCTCTCCGGCATCGTGTCCGAATCCCTTTTCTTTTCGATGGCTCTCCGACATCGTGTCCCTATCATTTCGATGGCTCTCCAGCATCGTGCCCAAATCCCCTATCTTTTCTGTGGCTCTTCGGCATCATGTCCGGATCCCCTATCTTTTTAACGGCTCTCTGACATCGTGTCTGGATCCCTTTTCTTTTCAACGTCTTCAGTATCGTGCCTGGATCCCCTATCATTTCGACGGCTCTCCGGCATTGTACCCGGATCACCTATCATTTTAGTGGCTCTCCTGCATCGTGTCCGGATCCCTTTTCTTTTTGGCGGCTCTCCAACATCGTGCCCAGATCCCCTATCATTTTGGCGGCTCTCCGGTATCGTGCCCGAATCCCCTATCATTTCAATGGCTCTCTAACATCGTACCCGAATCCCTTGTTTTTCAGTGGTTCTCCGACATAGCGTCCGGATCCCTTAGTCCTTAGCCATTGAGACCCAGCTCCTTTGGTCTTCAGTATTGTTGTGCAGGGACAAAATTGTTGGCCTTTGATTTCTTCACTAGAGTTCATTTCTATTCATTCATTGCTAGCGCTTCGTGCTCGCGAACCATTCGTTCATTCATTCAACTGAAGAAGGGCATATTTGTAGACCCTCAATTTTATCCCTTGCCACTTGCATGTATCTTGGGGGTATCGCCCACACCCAATTTCTGTATGCCATAGCCATGGAGCCCCTGTTGGGCTTAATCGGTTTTCGAACCTCACATGAGTTCATTTATGATTCGATTTAGTGAGAGCGTTTGGTCCATTATGAAATGCCTTCGTGGCCAATTCTTTGGTTCATATCATGCCACAGGTTAGGAGTTAGGGTCTCCATAAAGATTTCAGTTCAGTTAAAGCTCGTTGAAGCCCATCCAAGTTGGGAGCACTCTGGCTTGTTTTAGTCATTTCTCCCTCATTCGATCTCGGAATTGCGTACCGTTTTTTTTTTTTTGGGATTCCTTATTCCTCGAGAGATATTCTATCAAAATTTAAGAATTTTTCTCAACTGGCTCAACCGGTTGGTTTTTGGCATTCTTGGAACCATAGGCCCATTTGGATACACCTGGCCCAGTAGGTACACTCCTAGGTCACTCAACACATTTTCTTCAATCACTTAGACCTTAATTTGATTTCCACCTAATTCACCTTGGAACTTTCCACTTAGGTCACTTAAATGTTTTTTTTTTGGGCTTAATTCCCTAAGGCTAATTTCTTGATTGATTTATTTTTTAGATTAGGTGAGTATTTGGCTTGATTTTTTATTTGGATTGCTTGAGATGAATTTTCGATATTTTGATTGCGTCAATTTGATATATTGTTTTTTTTTCTATTTTTGTTTTTTTTTAAATTTTTTTTATTTGTGTTATAGTTTAATATTTAGATTATTGTTACGTGCATTGGGCATTTATTTATTTTTCTTGCTTTATTCACTTATCCATCTACTTATTTACTCTCAAGAAATTGTAGGTGATTGGGGATCTTATATTATTATTATTATTACTAGTATTATTAGTATTATTAGTTATTATTATTAGTCTTATTATTATTGTTAGTATCATTATTATTATTAGTATTCATTTATCGTACGTTCTTTTTATTATTATGTTATTCTTCTTATTTTGTTTTCAGCTTTTCTTTTGGTGTTTATTTATCTTTACTTTTGTTTTTATTTTCTTATGTTATTAACTAAAAATAATAATAATAACAATAATAAGGAAAAAAATAAAAAATGAAAAAAAATAAACAAATGAAAAGGCATGGGAGCCGGACAGCTGCATGAAAAAAAAAAGTTGTGGCATCATTGCATAAAAAAAAAGGGTTAAAAGAAAATTCAGGAGTCGGCAGGTTGCATGGAATGAAGAGGAGCTTGGAAAAAAGAAAAGAAGAGGTTGGTGTTTTCCGAGGAGGGCATGGAAAAATGGAACTGGGAGAGAATCTTAAAGGAGAAGGAAAGAAAATGAAGAGGCAATGGGGAAGTATGATAAGAGGATTGGAGAGAAGAAAGAGGGCAAGAAGGTCTGGGAAGAGAAAATTGGAAGGGTTTTTAAATAAAACAAAAAACAGGAAAAGAAAGGAATGAGGAAAAAACAGAAGTCCGAAAAGAGAAGTTTTTGAGAGGAAAATACAGAAAAGAAAAACAGAGAGCTGACAAGGAGAATCCGGGAGGAGAAAAAGTGGCTGGAAATCGATATTTCGCACAGCCAGAGAGGGTTCTCAAGGTATGAATTTTTTTATTTTTGTTGTTCAATTTGCTTGCCATGCCACCTTTCTTTCTCTTTTATGATTTTTGGATGCTTTAACTTGCTTGGGAATGCGATGGGGAAGACCGCTTGTTGCCCATTGGAAGATGGCTCTAATATTTCATTTATCGGTATTACATGCTCATCTTTGTTATCTTCAACTTTGCTCAATGAATAATGTGAAATGTGCAATCCTTTTTTTTTTTTTGGCTTGATGATCTCTGATTTGTACCTATGCTTGGCCTTGAATCTACCTGATTTCCTCCTAATCGACTGAACCCATTGATTATAACATGAAATGTTGGTCATGATTAGTTCATTCCGTTCCTTTCATTTCGTACTCTGTCTTCTAGTTGTTTGTCCCCTGTTTCCGAAGTCCATCTATGGGAAGCTGGGCACTGTAGATATGGAACACTAAGAGGTTATGGAAGATCATGAGATAAGGGCGTTAGGGAGCATGGGTTTGGGGAGCGTTTGTAGCAGTTTGATGCATGGAAACCTCTGTGAGATTACCGTATTTTACTGTTTCTGGGCTAAATCTGTTGGAATATAGATCATCATGTTGATCACAAGTAATGGCGGAGATAAAGAGCAAGGTTCTGGGAAGTTTTCGGCTTGTTTATGTTCTTCAAACTAGCCATGCGGTGCCCGAACGGGATGGCTTCATTGCTGGTTGTGGGGGCTGAAAACTAGAGATGAAATCCTCTCCAAATGCTTGCTTCAGCCGCGTAAAGGGAGCTGCTGCAGCTCACTTTTCCGACACCGGCCTAGGTTGCCACTCCACCGACGGTTGTGGCACCTCCCTTGGCTATCGTGGCAAGGGGCGGTGCTCCTCCAACCATCCCCACCGAGACGCATGTAGATTCGGTTAGACTTCCTAGGCCTTGAGTCCCACCAGCAGTGGCAAAATGGCCATCTCCCATGCACGACCAGCCCACTCACTTGTCTCCCTTGTTGAAAAAAATAAAAAAAACATGCTTATTGAATTGGTTTAGTCAATTCTATAAGGTATAATTTAGCATGCACCATCAAATAACATTGCAAGATACCATTTAAATAATGATGGCTACTGGACTTTTAATGTTTTTTAAAATCCTTTGTTCATTATTTATTCAATCTTTAAGATTTCCAACCACGCGTGTTTTTCTTTAAACTTGTTGAAGTCTAATTTTTGAAATGCCACCTTCGAATAGTCTTATAAAGTGTAGTTTTTTTTTTTTCTTTTTATGATTTTTGAATCATTTTCTCCCAAGTTTCCGAAGATTCCAAAAATTCCGGATTCATTTTAAAAAAAAATTCTTGTACCCAAGTTTCCAAAATTTTGAAAAATTCCGGATTCATTTTTTAAAATTCTCGTATACCAAATTTCCAAAGATTCGTAAAATTTCAGATTCATTTTTTTAAATTCCCATACCCAAAATTCCAAAAAGAAGTAAAATTTCGGATTCATTTTTAAAAATTCTCGTACACCAAGTTTCCAAAAATTCACAAAGTTCTGGATTCATTTTTTTAAATTCTCGTATACCAAGTTTCCAAAAATTCATAAAGTTTTGGATTCGTTTTTTAAATTCCCGTAGGCCAAAGTTTCCAAAAATTTGTAAAGATCCGGATTTGTATTTTAAATTCCCGTACGCCAAAGTTTCCAAAAATTCATAAAGTTCCAGATTCCATTTTTAAAATTTTCATACCCAAAGTTTCCAAAAATTCACAAAGTTCCAGATTCCATTTTTAAAATTTCCATACCCAAAGTTTCCAAAAATTCACAAAAGTCTCGGGTTCATTTTTTAAAATTCCTGTACACCAAAGTTTCCAAAAATTCATAAAGTTCTAGATTCCATTTTTAAAATTTCCGTACCCAAAGTTTCCAAAAATTCACAAAAGTTCTGGGTTCATTTTTTAAGTACCCAAAATTCACAAAAGTTCTGGATTCCATTTTTTAAAATTCTCGTACCCAAAGTTTCCAAAAATTCACAAAGTTCTAGATTCCATTTTTAAAATTTCCATACCCAAAGTTTCCAAAAATTCACAAAAGTTCTGGATTCCATTTTTTAAAATTCTCGTACCCAAATTTCCAAAAATTCACAAAGTTCCGAATTCCATTTATAAAATTCCCTACCCAAATTTTCAAAAATTCACAAAGTTTCGGATTCCATTTTTAAAATTTTTGTACCCAAAGTTTCCAAAATTCACAACGTTCCGGATTCCATTTTTAAAATTTCCATACCTAAAATTTCCTTTTCTCTTCAAATCCCAAAATTTCTTTTTTTTTAAAAAAAAAAAAAAAAAGAAAACCATTTTCAAAATTAATTTTTCAAAATTCCATCTTTTTTAATACCATTCTCAAATTTAATTTTTCAAATTTCCAAAACTCTCAAAATTCCAAAATTTCATCTTTTTTTATATCATTCTCGAAGTTCATTTTCCAAAATTCTCAAAAGTCAAAGTTCCAAAATCTTATTATAAATATTATCATCAAAGTTTATTTCCAAAATTCCCAAGATTCTAAAATTCCAAAGTTTCCTTTTAAATACTATCTTTGAAGTTTTATTTCCAAAATTCCCAAGTTTCCAAAATTCAGAATTTACTCCTTAAGTTTCCATTTCCAAAAATTCCCAAAATTTCTCAAAGTCCGGATTTAATTTTTTTAGTGTCCATTTCCAAAATTCTCAAAATCCAGATTTAATTTTTTTTAGTATCCATTTCCAAAAATTTTCAAAATTCTCAAAGTCCGGATTTATTTTTTAGTGTCAATTTGCAAAAATTTCCAAAACTTCGAAAATTCCAAATTTAACTTTATAGGGTCCACTTTCAAAAGTTTCCAAAATTTAGGTTATTAGGGAATGAAATTCAAGCAAGAAAGATGTTAGTCCCCAGCTGAAAACCAATGGAATTGGAGTAGTTAAATTTTGGCCATGTAGTCCAAATTCATGGCTGCGCTTGGTGGCCATTAAGTAAAGCCTAGAGGTTACATATGTATGGTTTGATCATGGCTAAAAATTTTCATAAATTTGGAGTTTCAATATGTTGTGTGTTTGTGCTTATTCACTAACCCTTTCTCACAGCGCACAGCTAGGGACCTCAGGTACGCATCATTGTTAAAAAATTGTCGATTTCTTAAGCATACCAAATATCAACTAGAATTGCGAGTCTTGTCATTCATGTAGCCCGAGGGAGGAATTGACTGATCTTCGACCCATATGCTCCAATGTACCCAATTCACTAGTAGAGACCGGATTCTGGGCCTAGAGGGGTGTTACCTTGTATGAGGTACCTTCCTGATAGGTAACCTGATCCCCGGACTCAGAAATCTAGTTTCGCAGACCGCTTTTTCCTAACTAGAGTCATTGGGGGGTTTTTGTTCTTACTTAATTTTCCTCATTTCAAAAATAAAAATAAAAAGTAAGTGGCAACTCCAAACAAAAACCGTCCTTAGTCGGGATGGATTTTTCAAAACTCGAAGACCACACTTTTTCTCCACACTCACATTACTATTTTAATTCACAAGTCGCGCCGATCGATGGATCGGGGGAGGGTCCACACCAAATCATGTATAATGTAAAAAATGTAGGTAAGAATGCTCATAAAGTGTAATGCATGGAATAAAGATAAATATAAGTGAAATTGGAATATTATTAAATAATGAACTTCAAATTTTGTTACATCATATCATACTGTTAAGGGCTCTATCTTAATACTCCAAATACACAAATAAGTTTAAATTAATCATATGATTCATCAGTCTATTTGTCAATTAAAGCGGATTAAACAAACAAGCATGTTGATTTTTTCATCAAAATATACTTAAGTTAAAATATTTAAAACCCTAATTAACTTTGATTTATAATTAAAACCTGATTATAACTAATCAAATTTGGTTTTTAAACAAACTTTACCATTAATTTACTTCAAAAGATTGTGGAATCCAAATCTACCAAAATTACTAACCCTGTTTTCTTGCTCACCAAGATTCCTCCACTTTCTCTCTTTAACTTCTTTCTCTAACCCACCAGATTGTTGTAAAGGCGGGGTTGGAACTAACCAAAAGTTTTCCATATTGCAATTTAGTCTTCCGACTTGTGCTATTTTATGCTTTTGCAGCTGCTAATCAATCTTTCAAGTCTTCTTAATTCTAATTAGCCCCAATGAAGTTAATACACATGCTTAAGTAGTTAATTAATCGTAATTAACCTTAATCAAAGTTTAATTCAAAATTAAATAAGATTAATGTTAAACAAGTTTAACCTCTAATTAAGTACATTTAAAATTAAGTACCAAGATAATCATTATTGTTTATTTACTTCATTACTACTAGATATTACAATAATAATTTATTCCATTAAATACTACTGAAAACATAACTTTGTAGTAATTTCTTAATGGATAAAATATTGTCTATGGAAAACTTCCAAAAATGTTTATCTCTTTGAAATGAATTAAACAATCTATTTTGGAAAATATTTTCAAAATGTTTCATATCTCCATTAAATTACTAAAAGTTTCCAAAAATATTTTGACAACCCTTCTTATCATAAATTCTCTATCATGAGATTTTCCAAATCTGTTATTTATCTCTTAAACTGAGACTCAAGTGCTAAAAGAATTGTTCACTTATTCTTTATCCTTGAATTATCCATATCCATGCAGAATAGTTTCCTTCTTCTCTAAGGAGGGCAGAACTTTGAGGACTATATACGTGTAGTTCTCCTTTCCTCAATGGAGGAGAGCGTGAAGAACTTACCTATCCCAAAACTAAGTAGATAATTCCAAAAGGAATAACATTCTTATCAGCAACAACCAATTTAAATAAATAATCTTGGAAAATCTTCTCATAAAAATCTACTAAGAATACCAAAATATTTTTCTTTAGTTTTTAACACTTATTTTAATAACTTTCTTAATTATAAATTATATATCATGAATTTCCAAAATTAACTTATTTTATTTGAATCGAAATCTTGTGCAAAATAGGAAAAATATTATTTTATTAAGATTTTGGAAAAATGAGAATTTTTCCTTAAAAGAAAGATTTTATTCTTAGAGATCTCAAATAGGGATGAAAATATCACTATATATCAAGTGATATATCACGTATCGAAATGACCTAGTACATATATGAGATAAATATATCGACCATTTGATTTTTTTGATTTTTCCTCCATTTATTGTCAATATTTGGATGATATTTTGATAATTTACCAATATTTCGACGATATTACTGATAAATCGGTGCCACGTCAACTTCCCTTTCATTTAAAACTTTGAAATTAAAACGGGCCTCAAAAGCATCTGGCCCAACTTGCTACAACCCAATCCATCCAAGCCTTCAAAAACATCTAACCCAACTTGCTAAAGCCTAATCCATCCAAGCCTTCAAAAGCATCTGGCCCAACTTGCTACAACCCAATCCATCCAAGCCTTCAAAAACATCTAACCCAACTTGCTAAAGCCTAATCCATCCAAGCCTTCAAAAGCATCTGACCCAACTTGCTACAACCCAATTCATTCAAGCCTTCAAAAGCATGCATCCTTACTGCAACCCAATCCACGCCTTAACAATGCACAAGATGGGAGCATCCCTTCTTAAATACAACTTCATTTTGCCCCTCATTTTCGATGTGGAATTCACTTCCACAAAGATTAGAAAAATTATAAATAAAATAAAACTTATTAACGTTTAGAAATGATGACCCAAAACCCTAAACTTGAAACCCTAAATTTTAAATCCTAAACCCCTAAAACCTTAAGCTCTAAAATCCTAAGACCTAAACCTCTAAAACCTTAAGCTCTAAAATCCTAAGACTTAAACTATAAACCTTAAATATTAAACCCTAAACCTTTTTCTTTCCTTCCACATTTATTCTTTATTTTCTTTCCCTATCTTTTTTCCGAAACCAAAAATAATATAAAGAAAATGATTTTCTCATGTTTGGTTATACTTTAAAAATATTAAAGAAATTATAATATAATTAATATTAGTAAAATTTTTGTGTATTTTCAAATTATTTAATACTTATATAAAAAAATTAAAATAAGTTAAATGTGTTTGAAGTGGTATATAGGAATGCAACAACAATAATGTATTTTGTGTAATATAGGTTTCTCATACAATAACAAAAATGTTTTTTTAACACTACAACCCGAACAGAGCTTGGCGGCGTTGGACTACGACAACTTTTGACCTTTTAAGCTTAAATTAATAGTTTGTTGTCATGATTGATACCCACACTAAATGCACTTTTACTTTGCATAAGATTATGAACAGCTTATTTTGTTTGGTTTAATAAAAATGCTGGATGGATTATTTTATCTCTCGCTCAGGATGCTGGGGACACACAAGAGAAAGCTAAGAAGATTACGTCAGTGGGCCAGGTAAACCTAACCCTTAAATCTCTCTTGTCTCTCTTTCTCCGATTTCTTCTTTCTTTTTCTTCATTGAGTTCATCCACAGGTGAATCCACGATCCAAAAACTATTCGCTTCTCCCCGCTCCCGTCCCGTTGTTGATTTTTTGGGGATGATTATTAGACTAAATTGAGCTTTTTTATAATGTTTCATTATAATGTAGAAGTATATTTAATAGGCTTTCCGCTCGTTGATAAAATATAAATTTTTTTGAGGTATATTTATAAAGTTGAAAGATGTTTAAATGTTGTTTCTGATCAAATGTCTTAGTGTCTTAGTGCTCACTCGATCTTCGTTTAGTTTTGCTTTTTCATTTGAGCTTCTCTTCTTTATTTAATCGCAATAAGCATAATTTCCGTCCTTGTAGGAAAACTGCATGATAGTGACTGATGTATGAAGCTGGATATTGTTTGATTGTTATTTTGTTTTGGATTAGGTTTGTTTTGCCATGGACTAGATGTGAAAAAGTTTATTCTCCCAAGTATTTTGAAATCCTTAATTGGATGTTTCTCTCTAATTCCTTTCCTGTTTAAAAAAATGTTGGAATTATGAGGAATAATATAGGTTCTTTCCCAAAGAAGAAAGGGACAGCCACAGTCAATGCTAAAATGGGCGTGATTACATAATAATTCTATGTCTGTCCCCTCTTCATTGGATAGTCAGCTGTGAAGTGCCTCTGGATCCAGAAGTGTTGATTGTCCTGTTTTTAGTAAGTTAGTAAGTCTTCTTAAATACCAGGAGAATCTCAACTATCATGTATTTTTAAGTATAGGCTATGTTGTAGACTTAAGCTTTGGCCGCCAGGGCGAGTTTGAAGCCCAAAATTCAATAGTTTTGATTGGTTGGGCCTTTGCAGCTTTCCAATCCTTGGATAAACCTTTACAAAATAACGGTTTAGCTGGACTTCCATAATATAACTCTGTGGATCTAAGTACTATTGTTGTAATCTAAGCCAACGGAAAATTTTTAATGATCAGAGCAAGAAGACTCGTAAGCACCTTTGCGTTGAAGTAATTAACCTGTTTATGCTTTCCCATGCAAACCAATCGGAAGGCAATAACATCGTATTTTACAACAGTAGTAATTATTTAGATACTTGAAAGGTGCTTTAGAACAATTGGAAGATGGGATGTAATTCCACTAGGGAAAAATATTTTCTATAACCAAACAACTGTTATGATACCATCCTCATTAAGATAACTTAATATTTTCAAACTTGCTTTGAATTGGTTAGACCCAGAAACTATTAACTCCTATGTCAGCTTGCAGATGAAGTGGGATTGTATGATTTACGGATTACACCTTAATAGGGCATTCCCTATACTTCATTGTTTTATAGATAGACATTATTCAGCTTAATTGCTCGTTACAGTCTCTTTTATCCGTGATGGCTTTTTAGTTGAGATCCTAATGGTTCTCACCATATTTGCAAGGTTTTATAGAAAACCAGATATTCATCGCCTCAATGTGAGAGTCACTTGATCATCTTTTTATTCTTCTGTTTTGCTCCCTCATCAACATTCATTTTTTCATGGTTTGGTAGCTCTGGGTTTCCTTTCATCATTGGAAATTTCTTTATTTGACCCAATAATGCTACATAGACAAAAAAAAGTGTCAACGACAAAGGATAGAAACACATTGGAGTACCAAAAAAAAATCCTGATGGATGTTGCTTAAGCTTAAGATATTAATCTTAGATGCAATTGCCAAAAAATGAGTGTGTACCAAATGTTGTAAACTTAATATTGGTATGATATATCATAGGTCCCATGATTTCCTTCAAATTTGAAAACATCTGTAATGAAAAATGAAATGCTATTCAATATTCTAAAGCCATGCCACTTGAGTAAGAATATCCCGTATTTTTGTAAAAGTGGAACTTTGACATGAATTAAAAATATTGGAAAACAATTATATAAACTGGTAGTAAATTAGTCAAAAAGGACCTGATATGAAGATGAAAGATGGATCAAGGTGAGAAAGTTGAGGTTGTCTCATCATTTCAAGTCCTTTGAGCTTATTAAGCTGATTGGGTAAAGCGTGGAGAGAGAGGCAAGATTGAAAAAGAAGGCTGCTGAGATGGATCAAAGTGACGAGAGTGTGATTTCTTGATATCTTGGATATATGCTATAACTGGAGAGGGAAAAACTCTCAAGGGCGAATTGAGAATTGTGTAGAAGGTTTAAGATAAGAAATGTGTCAAAATGAAGCTACCACATATCTTTGGTATCGTTCTCATTTGCAGACAAAAGAACTTCATTATTATTCCAGAGAGCTCTGAATAATAATGAGTATCTTTCTGACATCCAATGGAGAACAATTACAGTGACCGTATGATACCGAACAGAATACAGATACCAATGAAAGGGAGGGGATGAAATACGAATAGAACTACTTGTGTAAAAAGAGAAAACTAGTGACCTCCTTTTTGTTGTATTAAGGCTAAGAATGTTATGAATTGATCTTTCACCCTTTTCAGTTGCATTGGGTTTGCATCCTCCGGAGAGGGAACTTGCTTGTGTGGCATGAAGCCTTGTGCGCAAAGAGAAGAAAGGCGTGGAGGGCGCAACTTAGCAATGTGAACTTTAGGAAGGAAAAAATGAGAGAGCATTTCAATGATGTCGAATGGTCCGACCAAGCATCAGAATTCTTTTTTGTATAATTTTGTTGAATTGGGCTAGGTTATATAGAGAACACACTTTGTCTATGGATTGACTTATAGATTGACTGTTTGTAATAAGGGAGGCTCTTGTCTTGGCCTAGTTTTTTGGGCGTTCTTTGTATTACTTCCAAAAAAGAGTACCGTGTCTGTTTTCACTTTCTAGGCGTTTCTAATGCAAGATCTTATATTACAAAAAAAAATATTAAGAGGTTAGGATGGGATTGTTGGGATGAAATTAAGTGAATAACCTTAGAGGTTGACATCAAGTTGGGAGAAGCAACTCCGGTAAGAAGTTTGGAAAGTCGTGGCTTAGTAAAAAAATATGTGTAAGCTAGCCATGCTACTAAAAAATTGCCAAGAAGAATGGCGAAGAAATTGGGTTCAGTCAGATGCTTGTGACTGTTTAAGTTGAAAGCCCTTAGCTATGTTTGGTACGTGAAATGGGAGTCAAAGATGTGTGAACACCAGAGTTAAGGGATGGAAATTGTATGTAAAGACCA
The DNA here is from genome assembly GCA_037355405.1 of Vitis amurensis. Classification (NCBI taxonomy): domain Eukaryota; kingdom Viridiplantae; phylum Streptophyta; class Magnoliopsida; order Vitales; family Vitaceae; genus Vitis; species Vitis amurensis. Next base: position 27,292 of record JBAPGN010000065.1, read on the forward strand.
AGGAAGGCATTTAGACCATGAAAGTGGCCTTAATGATTGATCCTATTCCTTTTAGTCCTACATAAGATCAGCTTAAAAAAGCTTGGATGAGGGTTGCTGCTCTCTTAATGGTCGTAAGTTCCTCTTAAATTTGGGACAATTGTGGTGTTCTCGATGGATTGTAAAGATTTTCATGGGTTGAGACTCTATTGCCTTTAAACTTTGAAGAATGTCTCCCAAAAAGGTGGTGGATGCATGTGGGGGTCAACTGTGATGAGAGACCGATAGTCTCTAATTCAAATAGGTAAGAAATCTGATGAAACATTGTAGAAGAGGGCCTTGAAAAATAGAGGTAAGTAGGTTTGCCTCCTCTATTCGCTATGGGGGAGAACTTATTGGTACCAACTTGAGGCAGTGTTGAGTAAAATCCCAAAGGAAACATGTAGAGATACAAAGAAAGCATGTGCGAGAAGAAGAGATGTTTAGTTCACGTGCTTGTGCATCGGTTACAAAGATCCCAATCGAAAGAGTTGCTGTTATAAGCCAAAACGATTGATCTCAAGAGTGGTGGATGTTGGCGTTGGCTTGAAGAAGTAGTAATTCTAACTAAAAGCGTTGAGACTTGCTTTGAAAATCACTAGGGCTACCAAAATATGTGGGGTCCTAATAGAGAAAAAACGAAAAAGATGACCTTGAGGTTATGGGATTTTGTAAGATCTGACGTATTAGTTTGGGATGACGATTGTGGCTGCTTGGGTTTGATGATAAGGGGTTGACTAGAGTCTAAAGAAGCCCTACTTATAGAAGGCTGGATCTTTGTGAAGCCAATTCAACAAGTAGTTGTTTTAAAAACAAAATGCCTTCTTCTTTAAAAGAAAGTGGGCCTATAGGCCGAAAGTTGGGTAAGGCCCAAAAAGACCAGCCTTAGGAAATTAAAACAAGTAAAGAAGCCCCATGCGCATTCTCACAACTATATTATCCTTAAAAAGATGAAGAGGGGTAGTGTGGTCCTTGATTGTAGCTCAAAGGAGGATGATTGGCGAGGAAAAGTTGTTGGGAGGAAGCCTCTCGAGATGTGATGTAAGAGTTTGCCCCTGGCTTGGAGTAACAATCAAAAGGCAGTTGAGGGTAAATTAGTTACGAATGGTGATTTGAAGATCCATGAAGCAGTTGATGTCTCTTTTATGATTCTCAAGGATGAACAATCTATTGTATTTCAAATCACCTAGTCTTAGCGCTTCAGGAAAGGTATGTTTGACCTAAGGAGTGAAGTTTGGAAAATCCCTCATGGAGTTTATCAAAATGATGCGATAGGAGAAAAGTTGTCGCTTGAGATTTCTGGAAGAAGAGGTGGAACAATAGATCCCCTTGGGGAACAAAAATTCCTGGATTTTGTAAGTAATGGTCTCATGGAAGGCTTTAAAGGATATATTCTTGAGAATTCTTGAAAATTTGAGAATAAAATTCTTTGGAGTCTGTCAAAAGCTAAGCCCAAAGGGAGCATTACCAACTCATGGAAAGACAAGAATGAGAAACTCTGTTAGCCATGAATTATGATGGGCAATCATAGGCAAAGAGTAGAAGTGGGGATGGTAGGCAGTAACTTTATATCAATGAAGCTGGGATTTCTCTTGAATGTTAAGGCTGCATGACCAGATAAAAGAAAGTAGTTAAGTTTATGGTTAGGAAAACATAAACCAAACTCTGGTATGTGTTCAAGGAACAAAAATAGGGGAGATGTCAAACAAATTGTGAAACTTGGGTGTGAAGGCATCTGGTTGGTGTCTCTGAATGCAAGAGGGCATGAAAAGGGGTGATTTAGATACAGAGTATGTGAAAAGGGATTGCCTAATTGAAGTGGCGTTCTTTTTTAATTTCTTGTCAATAGAAATTGTGAAGATGGTTTCTTGGGTTTTTTGGCTATATGCCACTAAAGGAAGAGAAGGAGGAATGTGGGAGAGATTAGCATCATTAAGGTCTTGTAGGATGAGCCTATGGCATAGTGTGACTAATGGTGCATTTCCATGAAAGGCAATTGTAGTAGTTGTAGCTGCTATGAGAGAATCTTCTTATTGAAGAGTTGAGCTTGTAGACTCATTCTAGGTGGAGGTGGTTATGTGGAGTGCAGGACAGGGAGGATCATTCAAGGCACATTGGACTGTTTTTTTTGGAGATGGAAGGATCACATTCAATGGCCCGGACAATTTTGTGCCAACCATTGCTTAACTAACTATCTTGCTAGATTGGGTTTTGGGGGGAAGCAAAGGGTGCTACTCAGATTTGGAAAAGCATGAGTTAAAGTAGAAGGCTTTGCGATAAAATCAAAGATTAGGTATAATTTTAGGGGTTAGCCCCCAACTTGTGCTTGCGAAGAATTACAAGCATTGAAAATTGACTGAAAAGTGGAATAAAAGTGGTGTATTGTCTCAGCTAGAAGGATTCTTGCTTTGAGTTTAGACTATTGATGTGTAGAGAAGGCGAGGACCCTTTGCCAACAAGATAGGAAGCTAGAATGGTACTAAAGATGGACAATCATTAGTATCTTTAGAAGAAACCGTTGGAGGCCATATCAAGGCCTGGAGGAATGAGATCACAAAACACCAATTTTTTCACTTGCATTGCTAATGCAAAAGAGAAATGAAAATTGTGTTAGGTGTCCGAGGAAAAAAGGAGAGCTTAAAGAGCATTTTTTCCACTTTAAGTAGTGTTGATGAATCCCAGCGAGAAGAACAAGCATTCAAAAAGCACTTGACTCTTCCAAAAACAAAGAGCGGCTTGAGAAGGAGGTGAGTAGCACTCAAAATGTAGGTGACAAGGCCACTTGGGTAAATGGTTCAATGGCTTTTTGGAAGTTGTTGCCTAGAGTTGGTGGGAAGTATGCATTTTTTGAGATTATCGAAGAATTCCGATGCTGTAGCCTATAATGCAACGTTTTAGTATTTATCCTATAAAAAAAGGAGATATGTGACATGAGGATTTAGGCTAATCAACTAGTGGGTAATTAGCTTCTTTTAAAACTTCTAGAAAAGTCCTAGCTAAAGTAAAAGGGTGGTTGGCAAGGTGTGGTGTCAAATAGTGAAAATGCTTTGTAAGGGTGTGGATAGATTTCGGATGCTATCTTGATTGCAAATGAGGTATTTACTTAGAAGCATAGTTCCATTGGGTTAGTTGCAAATTGGTAAGAAAAGCCTTACGATTACGTAAAGTTGAGTTCCTTCTCAATCTTAGAAAATATGGGATTTGCCAAATGGAGACAAGGATCTAGTTGTATCTATGTGAGAGTGCAGCTATTGTAAATGCACTCCACCAATCTCTTGACCTTAGAGGTTTGGCAGGGCTCCCTTCTCAATCTTTTTGGTGTAGGAACCTCACGGCTAATTGCAAGGCTAATACAAGGAAGTTCATTAGGGTTTTGCAGATTGAGGGTAGAGGGGCAGAGGGGCTCAAGTCTCAAACCTTTGTTTGCATTAGTGTACCCTTTTTTTTTTTTTTTGTTTTGTGAGGATAATGTAATTAGTTGAAATATTGGAAGTGTTGTGACTTGCTCACACTGTGTCAAGCTTAAAATAAATATGCAAAAAAAGTAAATTATTCATATGAGGAGATGGAGATGTAGATTAGAGCAACTTCTCCTTTGGTGCAAAGTGCGAAAATACTATTCTTATCTAAGCTTACCCCTTGGGGCCTCACAAGCATTGTGTGTGTGGATTCAATCAAGGAGAGGTTAAGAAGAAAGTGGCTGGTTGGAAAAAAAATAACCCCAATCCAAAGGAGGAAGATAGGTTCTTATTAAGATGCACTATCAAAACCCTATTTTTTATGTCCTTTGCAATTCTTAGAAAAGTGAGTAGTCAAATAGAGAGAATTTAAGAGACTTTTTATTGAGGAATCGGGAAAAGAGAAAATCCATTTGGTAAATTGGCTAGATGTGTGTTTAAGGATTAAAAATATGGAGCTAGGACTAAGGAAGGTGGAGGTCTCAATCAAGCGCTAGCAAAGGTATTAGGTTTTCTAGTTGAGTATAAGCTTGGGAGAAGTAATTATTTTGGAAAATTCAGGGAAATGCGATTGGGGGGGTAATACAGATGGTTGGCGGGATCTTGGGATGAGCCTTTGAAAAACATAGAAAAGGGTTGGAAGAGTTTTTGTCAAAACTTCTATCGAATAGAAATGTAGATTACTAGGATTATGGGGAACAAATGGCAAGGTAGTTTAATTGAAAGATGCATACCTACTCTTTAAGATAGCTTCCCAACAAAAAATGTTACAGTTGTAGACTTATAGAAAAAGAGATGGGGTAAAGGGGGATGTGAGAGGTTCAATGTAGAAGACCCTCCAAGAATTGGTGATAGAGGAGGTGACCATTTTTAGAGTCTTCACGGTTTTAAAGTGCAAGAAGAATTTTAATGGGAAGATGATAAAAGGGAATTTAGCGTCAAGTCTATTACATTTTCTAAGGTAGAGAATAATTATTTTTCAGGTAAAGAATCTGGGATCTTGTGCTCCTCAAATTTGTTTTTGCTTGGGAACTGTTGGGGAAGATCTTAACGGTAGATCTTAATGAAGAGGGATGACAACATGATCAACAAATGTGCCTTATAAGATAGTGAAGAATCAATGTTAATTTGATGATTTGACAAACAGAGAGCTGTGGTATTTTTTTTTTCTGTTCAGTAGTCTCTGGCTTGTTGTGTGTACCATTCCTTAGTGAAAATCCTCCTCCTACAAGGAAAGTTAGGGGTTAATAAGAAGAAAAATGAGTAGTTTGCTTTGGCTTGATTGGTCTATTTTGTGTATTGAAAGATGCACCGAAGACTTTTGAAGATGAGAGCTTTAAATCCAAGATGAAGGCTTTTCATTACAGTCAGTTAGATGGTGCTAGGATTCACAGTTGAGAACCCCTCTATGTTGAATTTCCTAAATTGCTTTTTATTGTGGTTAGCATTGCCTGTTTGAGGCTTTTGTGATGCTATTGGTGTTTGTATACGTATAGCAAGGTGCCCCCCCACTCTGTTTTAGGGCGCCTCTTAATGATGAGTGTTGCTATCACACAAAAAAAGGTCAAAAATAGAATGAGGAGCCCAAATAGCTGCTTTTTCTATACCATCTTTATCGTCGTTTCAACATTTGAAGATTCTCAGTAAGCTAAAGATTATTAACAGTGCTATACCCGAGAATTCTCTAATTTTTATTTATTTTTTATAATATTTTGAAAAATTCTTTTAGAGAAGAGTGTTTATGGCTGAATTCAGTAAACAATTCATGCTGTTCATTGAAAATTGATGTTTTCTGGAGAAGTACATGCATGATTGAAAAGCTCATATCACCCGTTTGAATTCACATTTTTTGTATGCGAACTTAAAAAATAATATTTCAACCTGCATATTGAAAACCGTATTAAGGTAAAGATGCAAGAGCAATACAAGCAATGTATACATGAACATTGTAAAAAATGCATTCTAGCATCGATTCAGATGTTAATCCAAATCATGCCAATCGTGTTGTATTTTCTCGTCTTCAGTCGGTTTACTCAGCTCTATGGAGAGCGATGGTTTTGAGAGCACCACAATTGCAGACGTTGAAGGAAAAAGCAAAAGGCAGATGTTCTTGGCTTTGTGCACTAACAGATGATTTCTTTTATATGCTTTGTGAAAAATCAGTACATTTTTGGCTTTGTGACACTTTAATTTTTGTATGCTATGACGAAACTTCTGGCCATGTAGGATGAATCTGTAGATGAAAATGTCCACTTCATTTCATGATGACACATCCAATGTTGGACCTGGTGGTTTGTGAAACTGGAAACAAAAAGTCTATTGCAGGAATCACACAAGAGAGTAAATGGAGAACCCTCTATTTACTTTCTAGTTATATACACATTGATATATCTGAACCACTATTGTTCTTGGATCTCTGTGTGGTGAAAAATTTTGCGGATTTGTGTAGCATACCAACATAGAGACTCCCCAGTATGTGGAAGTTCATTATTACCTTTTTTTTTGTTATCAATTTTATTTTATTTTTGGGAAGGATCCTCATCCTTTCTCATACACTTTTATTTATTTAAATACATTTTTATTTGATTAAAAAAAATATATGTGTTGAATGTAAGAAAAATAAAGAAAAAACATACTCTCTTGGCTATGTCGAAAAGTAAATGAGACTGCTCATTGTTAGGCTAGTGGTCAGAGATTGTAGTTCTATGCAACCTGAAGGCAAACTCCATGCCTTCAGTCAGATAAAGGAATTGCGATGGATTTTCTTTTTTTATTAAAATATCTACTCCTGATAGCTAATCAAACTAATGAGTTGGTTTAATGCAACAAAGTGATCTATAAGACCAATATAAAGTAGAAGCTTGTCCAGAAAGCAATACAAGAGGAACAAAAATTTTGTTCTCCCTTCATTAAATTCTCTCTGGATTGGTCTGTTTTATCGCTAGCTGCTGAACCTTCTTAGGTTGTGACATTATTCATATTGGAAACAACAGTTCCTTAGGAAGCAACTGTAGATGTTAGGACGCAACTAATTTGTAAAATTTCATCTTGCATACAATTCAAAATGTTGTTTGTTGTGCAAAAAGGAGGGTGTCGGAGTTCAAACAAAGTGCATCTAGTTTATTTGTGAAACTCCACCGGCTACAGTGTTCCAGGATACACTCAAGCATTGGTTAGTGATTATTTTGTATTTGATAAGTTATCCAAATTCCTTTGACTAATATTATATTCATATTCTATTTAAGCCTCAACAGAAAAGTGGATTCATTGTGAGAAGATTCAACAACTGTCCTGGGGGGAATCACCAGAAACCAAACCATTTTGAGGAGGGGTCCGTGTACTAGAATTTTTGTGCTGCAACTGAGGTCTGATTGACAAAGTGGACTTGGAGTTTGCAATGAAAATGAAGTCTTTGAAAAAAGTGTTATAGTAGGGAAGTTAGAGAGCGGAAATGCAGTTCATGAGGAAGACATGGGATGAAGGCTGTGGAAAGCAATTAGATAAGTTGTATCCATTAAAAAGCATATCTTGTTTCACAGTATGAATGGAAAAAGGAAATATTTTGGCAAGGATGGGTGTTGGAGCAATTGGAGGAATTCCTTCTCTCTTTTTGCTATTGCACTGGAAAGATCTCATGAGCAATGTGTGAGAGCAGACAGCGGAAAAGGAATGTTGAAGCCCTGTTTGGTTAGATAGTTGCATGATTGGGACTTGGAAGAATGGGAGAATCCTTCTTATAGATGCAAATGAAAGTGGTTAGCTGAAGAGATGGGGATAGCAGTATGGTTAGAATCAATAAGAAATTTGTTAAGTTTTAGAAAACGCCCAGACTCCTATTTATTGAGGCTATATTATCCCTTGCTGAAAGAAATTGTTTTGATAGTAAACCACCTTGTTCATTGCCACCAAAAAGATCTTGTGGCATCTAGGTATTCTCATTGTTGCGAATTCATTTAAAGAGTTCTAAGTTGGTAAAATCCTTTGTGAGGAAGAGAAAAATATGCATGAAGTTGCGCCCCTTTGCATATTTTGGACTTTTTTTTTCTTTTAATATAAAAAACAAAACATATTATTAATAAGAATAAAGTAAAACGATGAGAAGGATTAGATAATCCTCCGTGAAATACAATCTGATATAAAAAGAACTAAAGTCCTCCTCAATACAAGGGCATAAAAGTACAAAGCCTGTACAAGTATAAAACTCCGGCCCTGTAGACCCTACCCTAAGTGTGAAATTCGAAAACCAACTACTTGAATTACACTCAAAGATAGGGTTTAAAAAATCTATATAGTGCGAAACTAAGAAATAAAACGCATCTCACATCATCTTGTCATCTAAACAAGTTCTAAAAAATCCTAGCGTTCTCTCTCTCCACACAATTCACAACAAAAAAGACACACATCCTCAAAGAGTCTTCTTAATAAAGTTTCAAAGCATGAAAGAATATCATCATCGTATTGCGAATATTTGTCTAGTTAAAGCCCACACCATCCCTCCTTATGAGAAAAATCTTATGCATAATCCAAAGTAATTGACATTGAAAAAAATGATCAACTTCTCAATACTCCTCCGTACAAAGATGCCACCAATCAAGCTAAGGCTTGAAAGTTTTCAGTTAGCATATCATGTATTACCTTCTTCATGTGCCATCTGAACCCAGGCGAAACCCTGATGAACCTAAGAGGGAATTCGTGATTTCCACAAAAAGTACAAGTAGAAAGGTAGTAGAAGATAAATTTGGAAAGCTAACATAAAGAAATTTACTGAGAAAACTTCTAAAGATAACAAACCCAAGCTTTTGATGGAATCAAAGGGAGTCAAATGAACATGGGAAATTTAAATACATATCTTCAAGATCCGCAATCTCCACATGTTAAATTGCGCAAAAAAAGACGCAAGACGGTAGAGTATCAACCTAATAATGATGAAAATGAAAGGTTTTTAGTTATAACTTGAAAATCTTGAAATTGTTAAGCAAACGCGTACCCCCCAGGCCACAAATCTTCCAAAACAAATTCTGATCCATCACCACTGTAAAGCGAGTAGAAAAAACCTAGAAAATATGTGTAATGACCTCCAGAAGCACATGTGACCATTTGACTTAAATTATTGGCGTCTCATCCGATTAGAATTATCCTATAATACTAAAAGACAACCTGCATGCAAGGCTAAAACTTTGAGGTTACTCCAAAGAACCACTTCCTCATAAAGCTGTCCTCAAAAGTAATTTTCTAACCTAAACCCACCAAATTTTAGGTCAACATTATTTCAACTGACCAGGAACCTTTACCCTTCCAACCTCTACTGTTAGAACACTCTCTAATTCTCAATCCTCAAACTATTGAAGCTGAAATCTTGAAAAGAGAAAGAAAGTAGCTTTGGATGAAGAATAATGCGTTCGAACAAGACGAATGAAGCGTATTCTACCTCCTAAGGAAAGAAAGTTTTCCATCTCCCAACCTATAGAGGCACTATTCCAACACTGATCCGAAGAAATCGATTGGTTCCACTAAAGAAGACCAAAACATTAAGGTCATTAGAATATCACAATCAAGCAAAGAAGTCAACCTGGTGATGAACTAATGTGCATCCCAGAAAAAATTGATCAAGCAAAGATCCAGCCTAAAGAGCTCCGAGAGCTCCAAAAAATTTACATCCACGAGCCACTGTGATTCTCTCCTATGAACAGTGGTAGCCAAAAGGTTGTCTTGGCCAACCACTCTTGGAAATTGGAACAATGTCCCCAAACATGTTTTCTATTCATTTCATTTTGGTTTTAAAGACAAAGCCAATTCTCATTTTGCCTCGCAAAAGGCCTAAGATTTAGAGATTTTTTTTATGAATTTTGATGGATTAATACTTGATTCTTTCCTTCT
>JBAPGN010000066.1:0-35778 GCA_037355405.1 Vitis amurensis
AGAAAAAAGGAAAGAAGAAAATCGAAGTTGGGGGGGGGCGGGAAAAAAGGGGGTTCGAAATGAAAAGGTTGAAGTTACCGAAAAATGGGTAAGAATTCCAGGGCAGTAAAATCGGGAAAAGGTAAGAAATCCCCGGTTGCCAAGTTTAATCCAAAAACTTTCGTGGGTGGGGAGTATCGGAAAGGGGTCCGAATCAGTGTGAAAGTACCGAAAAATGGTAGAATCCTGGCCAGTTACCGGGAAAACGTAGAATCCGTCCCGAGTAACGAAAAACTGGTTCGGCGAGTAATCGAAAAAGAGTCGAATCAGTGGTGGAGTACCCGAAAAAATGGTAGAATCCTGGCCAGTACCGGGAAAAAACGTAAAAGAATCCGTCCGATTTAAAGAAAAACTGTTCGGCGAGTAACGGAAAAGGTTCCGAATCAGTGTGAGTACCGAAAAATGGTAAGAATCCCGGGCGCAAGTACCGGGAAAAAGTAGATCCTCGAGTGTAGAAAACCCTATTGGCGAGTAACGGAAAAGGGTCGAATCAGTGTGAGTAACCCGAAAAATGGTAAGAAATCCGGCCAGTACCGGGAAAAAGTAGATTCCGTGCGAGTGTAGAAAAACTATTCAACGAGTAGCCGGAAAAGGGTCGAATGAGTGTGATACGAAAAATGGTAAGAATCCGGGCGCAAGTAACCGGGAAAAGGGTAGAATCCGTGCCATAATCGAAAAACTGTTCGGTGCGGAGTATCGGAAAAGGGTCGACATCAGTGTGAGTAACCGAAAATGGTAAGAATTCGGGCCAAGTACCCGGGGAAAACGTAGATCCGTGCGAGTATCGAAAACTAATTCGAGCGAGTACGGGAAAAGGGTCGAATGAGTGTGAGTCCGAAAAATGGTAGAATTGGGCCAGTACCCCAGGGAAAGTAGAATCCGTGCGAGTATCCGAAAAAACTATTCGAGCGAGTACCGGAAGGGTCGAAATGATTGTGGAGTTACCGAAAATGGGTAGAATCCGGGCCCAGTTACCGGGAAAACGTAGAATCGTGCCAGTATCCCGAAAAACGATTCAGGTGAGTATGGAAAAGGGTCGAAAATCAGTGTGAGTACCGAAAAAAAAATGGTAGAAATCCTGGCCAGTACCCGGGAAACGTAGAATTCGTCCGAGATAACGAAAACTGTTCGGGCGAGTATCGGAAAAGAGTCGAATCAGTGTGAGTACCGAAAAATGGTAGAATCCTGTCGAGTACCGGGAAAACGTAGAATCCGTCCGAGTAACGAAAAACTGTTCGTGCGTGTAACGGAAAAGGGTCGAATCAGTGTGAGTAATCGAAAAATGGTGAATCCTGGCCAGTACCCCGGGAAAAACGTAGAATCCCGTTCCGAGTAAAGAAAAACTTGTTTCGGGCGAGTAACGGAAAAGGGTGCGAATCAGTGTGAGTACCGAAAAATGGTAAGAATCCCGGGCCAGTACCGGAAAAAGTTAGATTCCGTGCGAGTGTAGAAACTATTGGGGCGAGTAACGGAAAAGGGTCCGAATCAGTGTGGGAGTACCGAAAAATGGTAGAAATCCGGGCCAGTACCGGGAAAAAGTAGATTCCCGGTGCGAGTGTGAAAAACTTATTCGAGCGAGACCGGAAAAGGGTCCGAATTGAGTGTAAAGTACCGAAAACTGGTAGAATCCGGGTGCCAGTACCGGAAATGGTAGAATCCGTGCATATCGAAAACTGTTCGGGCGAGTATCGAAAAGGGTCCGAATCAGTGTGAGTACCGAAAAATGGTAGAATTCGGGCCAGTACCGGGAAAAAGTAAGAAATCGCGTGCGAGTATCGAAAAAACTATTCCGAGCGAGTACGCGAGGAAAAGGGTCGATGAGTGTGGAGTACCGAAAAATTGGTAGAATATTTGGGCCAGTACCGGGAAAAAAGTAGAACCGTCGAGTATCGAAAAACTATTCGAGCGAGTACCAGAAGGGTCGAATGATTGGTGAGTCTGATAGAAAAATGGTGAGAACCCGGCCAGTAACCGGGAAAACGTAGAATCCGTGCCAGTATCGAAAAACGATTCGGGTGAGTATCGGAAAAGGGTCGAATCAGTGTGAGTACCGAAAAATGGTAGAATCCTGGCCAGTACCGGGAAAACGTAGAATTCGTCCGAGTAACGAAAAACTGTTCGGGCGAGTATCGGAAAAGAGTCGAATCAGTGTGAGTACCGAAAAATGGTAGAATCCTGTCGAGTACCGGGAAAACGTAGAATCCGTCCGAGTAACGAAAATCTGTTCGTGCGTGTAACGGAAAAGGGTCGAATCAGTGTGAGTATCGAAAAATGGTAGAATCCTGGCCAGTACCGGGAAAACGTAGAATCCGTCCGAGTAAAGAAAAACTGTTCGGGCGAGTAACGGAAAAGGGTCGAATCAGTGTGAGTACCGAAAAATGGTAGAATCCGGGCCAGTACCGGGAAAAAGTAGATTCCGTGCGAGTGTAGAAAAACTATTGGGGCGAGTAACGGAAAAGGGTCGAATCAGTGTGAGTACCGAAAAATGGTAGAATCCGGGCCAGTACCGGGAAAAAGTAGAGTCCGTGCGAGTGTAGAAAAACTATTCGAGCGAGTACCGGAAAAGGGTCGAATGAGTGTGAGTACCGAAAAATGGTAGAATCCGGGCCAGTACCGGGAAAAGGTAGAATCCGTGCCAGTATCGAAAAACTGTTCGGGCGAGTATCGGAAAAGGGTCGAATCAGTGTGAGTACCGAAAAATGGTAGAATTCGGGCCAGTACCGGGAAAAAGTAGAATCCGTGCGAGTATCGAAAAACTATTCGAGCGAGTACCGGAAAAGGGTCGAATGGTGGGAGTACCAGCGAAATGGTAGAATCCCAAGGCCAGTACGCGCGGAAAAGTAAGATCCGTGCCAGTATCGAAAAACTGTTCGGGTGAGTATCGGAAAAGGGTCGAATCAGTGTGAGTACCGAAAAATGGTAGAATCCTGGCCAGTACCGGGAAAACGTAGAATCCGTCCGAGTAACGAAAAACTGTTCGGGCGAGTAACGGAAAAGGGTCGAATCAGTGTGAGTACCGAAAAATGGTAGAATCCTGGCCAGTACCGGGAAAACGTAGAATCCGTCCGAGTAACGAAAAACTGTTCGGGCGAGTAACGGAAAAGGGTCGAATCAGTGTGAGTACCGAAAAATGGTAGAATCCGGGCAAGTACCGGGAAAAAGTAGATTCCGTGCCAGTGTAGAAAAACTATTCGAGCGAGTACCGAAAAAGGGTCGAATGAGTGTGAGTACCGAAAAATGGTAGAATCCGGGCCAGTACCGGGAAAAGGTAGAATCCGTGCCAGTATCGAAAAACTGTTCGGGTGAGTATCGGAAAGGGGTCGAATCAGTGTGAGTACCGAAAAATGGTAGAATCCTGGCCAGTACCGGGAAAACGTAGAATCCGTCCGAGTAACGAAAAACTGTTCGGGCGAGTATCGGAAAAGAGTCGAATCAGTGTGAGTACCGAAAAATGGTAGAATCCTGGCCAGTACCGGGAAAACGTAGAATCCGTCCGAGTAACGAAAAACTGTTCGGGCGAGTAACGGAAAAGGGTCGAATCAGTGTGAGTACCGAAAAATGGTAGAATCCGGGCCAGTACCGGGAAAAAGTAGATTCCGTGCGAGTGTAGAAAAACTATTTAGGCGAGTAACGGAAAAGGGTCGAATCAGTGTGAGTACCGAAAAATGGTAGAATCCGGGCCAGTACCGGGAAAAAGTAGATTCCGTGCAAGTGTAGAAAAACTATTCGAGCGAGTACCGGAAAAGGGTCGAATGAGTGTGAGTACCGAAAAATGGTAGAATCCTGGCCAGTACCGGGAAAAGGTAGAATCCGTGCCAGATCGAAAAAACTGTTCGGGCGAGTATCGGAAAAGGGTCTAATCAGTGTGAGTACCGAAAAATGGTAGAATTCGGGCCAGTATCGGGAAAAAGTAGAATCCGTGCGAGTATCGAAAAACTATTCGAGCGAGTACCGGAAAATGGTCGAATGAGTGTGAGTACCGAAAAATGGTAGAATCCGGGCCAGTACCGGGAAAAGGTAGAATCCGTGCCAGTAACGAAAAACTGTTCGGGTGAGTATCGGAAAAGGGTCGAATCAGTGTGAGTACCAAAAAATGGTAGAATCCTGGCCAGTACCGGGAAAACGTAGAATCCGTACGAGTAACGAAAAACTGTTCGGGCGAGTATCGGAAAAGGGTCGAATGAGTGTGAGTATCGAAAAATGGTAGAATCCTGGCCAGTATCGGGAAAACGTAGAATCCGTGCGAGTATCGAAAAACTATTGGGGCGAGTAACGGAAAATGGTCGAATTAGTGTGAGTACCGAAAAATGGTAGAATCCGGGCCTGTACCGGGAAAATGTAGAATCCGTCCGAGTAATGAAAAACTGTTTGGGCGAGTATCGGAAAATGGTCGAATCAGTGTGAGTACCGAAAAATGGTAGAATCCGGGCCTGTACCGGGAAAAAGTAGAATCCGTGCGAGTATCGAAAAACTATTCGAGCGAGTACCGGAAAAGGGTCGAATGAGTGTGAGTACTGAAAAATGGTAGAATCCGGGCCAGTACCGGGAAAAGGTAGAATCCGTGCCAGTATCGAAAAACTGTTCGGGCGAGTATCGGAAAAGGTTCGAATCAGTGTCAGTACCGAAAAATGGTAGAATCCGGGCCAGTACCGGGAAAAAATAGAATCCATGCGAGTATCGAAAAACTGTTCGAGCGAGTACCGGAAAAGAGTCGAATCAGTGTGATTACCGAAAGATGGTAGAATCCGAGCCAGTAACGGGAAAAAGTAAAATCCGTGCGAGTATCGAAAAACTATTTGGGCCAGTACCGGAAAAGGGTCGAATTAGTGCGAGTACCGAAAAATGGTAGAGTCCGGGCCAGTACCGGGAAAACGTAGAATCCGTCCGAGTAACGAAAAACTGTTCGGGCGAGTAACGGAAAAGCGTTGAATCAGTGTGAGTACCGAAAAATGGTAGAATTCGGGCCAGTACCGGGAAAAAGTAGAATCCGTGCGAGTATCGAAAAACTATTCGGGCGAGTAACGGAAAAGGGTCGAATCAGTGTGAGTACCGAAAAATGGTAGAATCCGGGCTAGTACCGGGAAAAAGTAGAATCCGTGCAAGTATCGAAAAACTATTGGGGCGAGTAACGGAAAAGGGTCGAATCAGTGTGAGTACCAAAAATGCTAGAATCCGGGCCAACACCGGGAAAGGTAGAATCCGTGCCAAGTAATCGAAAAGAGCTGTTGTCGCGATGGCGAGTATCGGAAAAAGGGTCGAAATAGTGTGAGTACCAGAAAGATGGTAGAATCCCGGGCCAGTACGCGGAAAAATAAAATCCGTGCGAGTATCGAAAAACCTATTCGGTGCCGAGTACAGGAATGGGTCGAATCAGTGTGAGTACCGAAAAATGGTAGAATCCGGGCCAGTACCGGGAAAAAGTAGAATTTGTGCTAGTATCGAAAAACTATTGGGGCGAGTAACGGAAAAGGGTCGAATCAGTGTGAGTACCGAAAAATGGTAGAATCCGGGCCAGTGCCGGGAAAATGTAGAATCCGTCCGAGTAATGAAAAACTGTTCGGGCGAGTATCGGAAAAGGGTCGAAATCCAACACTTCAAACCGTGTACGATTTGGAGCTGAAATGAGGAAGATATGGCCTTCGGAAGACAACTGCATCAAGGTGAGGGACAATTTCGCACCTTGCGAAATTGGAACTTCAACGTGCGAAATTTAAAGTGGATGGCAGCTGTGCAATCGCGGTGAAGCCCAACATGCGAAAGTGATTTTGCAACTTGTGAACTTGGATCTCAACGTGCAAAAGTGGATTCTAAGCTGCGAAATCAACTTGTGAAATTTTCACAAGTCACCATGCAACGTGCGAAACTGGGATATTTGTGCACCGACTTTTTTTCTTCTGATATTTTGTGTCTAAATCTCCATTTTCTCCTTGTATTCAGCCACTCATGTAATTCCTTAGCTAGGAACTATTCAAGGAAGGGTAAATTACCTTCCTATATAAACTCTCTTGTAAACACTTAAAAAAACTCTCGCTGGGGAGCTTGTTCCAGGAGACCAACTTTTGTATAGTTTTGGAAGGAGACATACAAAGCTCTCTTTGCTTTCCTTTTCTCTCTTCTATTTTATTTTTCTCGGAAGCCAAACAACCTCTGAGGATGTTTTCCCAGAGGATGAGAGGCTAAACCTTTGGTTTCTTGGAGTGAAGGAAGCTAGGTGAAAAGTCCAGATGCAAAAGGGGAAAACTCTCGTGCATTAAATACAGGTAGTTGGAGTTCATAAATGGCTTTTAAATCTAAAGTTTTGCTTTAAATCCCTTAGAATCACTTTGAATGGCCAATACATGATAAACTTTAGGTCTCTGTGGATACTTATTGCTAGATCCACATCAGACCATTAGTTATCATGTACGAGCCATTAGAAAGTGGCTCAAGGTGAAGACCCATAGTGTCTAAAGCCATTAATAGAACTTGACTACCATTTCTATTGACTTTTTATGTATGAAATCTTCATTGGTAAACCTATACCGGTTCGGGAAACAACCATCCTTTATGTTGTTGTCCCTAATACAAGGAGAAAAATCCAGAATTTCCCACTTTGTATTCTGAACTTGATCATAGGAACTTTTAGCTCCGGGAGACTTTCTTTCTTCCATTTTTACCTAGTTTTATGTTAGTTTAGTTTCAAACACCACTTTCAAAACAAATTTTATTTTCTTTTAAACTTTAAGTTTTTGACAAAGGAAATCATCAGATTCAATTTCTAATCTTCAGTCTATCACTGGTAGAATGAAAACCTATCCCAAAGTTCGACCTTAGAGCTACTATACTATAGTAGCTTTGCTACGCTAGTATGAGGTCATAGGATTTATAAATGTTTTTTATTAAAAGACCCGACTGGGCATGAATCACTATTTATAGTATCATGAGCCCTAAGCTCATGACTCAGAGTCATTCATGTTAACCATAACCCATAACTTTTCATAACATTTAGAGCTTTAAGCTCACAACCTAGAGTTGCTCATGTCATCCATAGCCCTGAGGTATTCATAGTATCTTAAACCTTGAGCTCACAGGATCTTGAGTCATTCATATCATCCACAACTCAAAGATGCTCATAGCATTTAAAGCCCTTAACTCATGATCCAAAGTCTTTCATGTCAATGACAACCTTGAGGTGTTCATAGCATCATGAGCCGTGAGCTCATGACCAAGATTTGTTAATATTATCCACAACCTTGAGCTCATGACACAGAGTCATTCATATCATCTATAGCTCTGAGCTGCTCATAGCATCTAGAGGCTTGAACCCATGAATCCCTAGTCATTCATATCATCCCAATATTGAGTTGTTCAAAGCATCCATACCCTTAAGCTCACGGCCTGGAGTGGCACATATCATCCATAATCTTGAGCTGTTCATAGCATTTGGAGCCCTAAGCACACAGCTTAGAGTTGTTCATGTTATCAACAACCCCAAGCTAATTATAGCATTTAGACCCCTAAGCCCACGACCCAAAGTTGTTCATGTCATCATAAGCCTTTGTCTATTCATAGCATCTAGAGTTGTGAGCTCACATTTTGGAATCGTTATATTATCCACAACCTTGAGCTATTCATAGAAATTAGAACCATAAGATCATGACCAAGAATCATTAATATTATCCATAACTCTAAGTTGTTCATAGTATCTTCTGGCCTGAGCTCATGGGATCCTAAGTCGTCCATATCATCTACAAATCTAAGCTACTAATAGCATCCAGAGCCTTGATATCACAACCCAAAGTCATTCATATCAACCACAACCTCGAGTTGTTCATAGTATCTTAAGTCGTGAGCTCACAACTCAAAGTCATTCATGTCATCCACCACCTTTAGCTCAAGACATAAAATCATTCATATCATCCACGACCCTAAGCTGCTCATAGAATCTAGAGGCCTTAGCTCATGAGATATCAAGTCATTCATATCATTCACAATGCATAATTGTTCAAAGCATCCTTGAGCTCACAACTCATAGTAGCAGATATCATCCATATCCATGATTTGTTCATAGCATCTAGAGCCCTAAGCTCACGACTTAGAGTCATTCATGTCATCCAAGTCGTGAGCTATTCATAGCATCTCGACCCTTAAGCTCACAACACGGAGACATTCATGTCCACCACTGCCCTAAGTTTTTCATAGTATCTAGATTCCTAAGCACATGACCTAGAGTTGTTCATGTCATCCATAACCATGAGTTGTTCATTGCATCTCGAGCCCTAAGCTCATGACCTGAAGTCATTCATGTCATTTAAAACCTTGAGTTGTTCATAACATCTAGAGCCTTGAACTCACATCCTGGAGTCGTTCATGTCAACGATAGGCCTATGTTGTTCATAGAATTTTAGAGTCATGGTCTCACAACCAAGAATCGTTCATATCATCCACACCCTTGAGTTATTCATACCATTTAGAGGCTCATGCTTACGGGATCCTGAGTAAATCATATCATCCATAATCTTAAGTTGTTCATAGCATCCAAAGCCTTATGCTAACGACCCAGAGTAGTTCATGTCATCCATAGCCTTGAGCTGTTCATAGCATTTAGAGTGCCGAGGTCATGACCCAAAGTCACTAATGTCAATGACAACCCTAAGCTATTCATTGCATCTAAAGCCTTAAGCTCACGACTTGAAGACATTCATGTTATCCACATACCTTAGTTGTTCATAGCATTTCGAGCCATATGCTCTTGACCAAGAATAATTCATATCATCCATAAACCTGAGCTATTTATAGCATCAAGTAGCTTAAGCTCACAGGATTCCAAGTTGTTCATATCATCCATAAATTTGAGCTATTCATAGCATCCATAGCCTGAGCTCATGATCTAAAGTAGCTCATATGGTCTACAACCTTAAGTTGTTCATAGCATCTAGAGCCTGGAGCTCATGAACCAAATTCGTTCATGTCAACCATAGCCCTGAGCTGTGCATGGCATCTATAGTCCTGACCTCACAACCCAAATTTGTTTATGTCATCCATAGGCTTGAGCTATTAATAACTTATAGAGTCTTGAGTTGTTCATAACGTTTAGAGCCTTGAGCTCACGACCATGAGTCGTTCATATCATCCTTAACCCTGAGGTGTTCATACCATCTTGAAGCCTGAACTCACGGGATCTCGAGTCATTCATATCATCCTGAAGCCTTAACTCACAGGATCTCGAGTCATTCATATCATCCATAACTCTGAGCGTTTCATAGCATCTATAGCCCTAAGCTCATGACTCGAAGTGGTTCATGTCAAACACAACCTTGGTTTGTTCATAGTATCTAGAGTCGTGAGCTCACGACTTGGAGTAGTTCATGTCATGCGCAACCTTGAGCTTATGACGCAAAATAATTCATATCATCTACATCCCTGAACTGCTCATATCACATAGAGGCCTGAACTCATGGGATCCTGAGTTATTCATATCACCCACAATATTGAGCTATTCAAAATATCCACAGCCTTCAGCTTAGGACCCAGAGTAGCACATATCATCCACAACCTTGAGCTATTTACAACATCTAGAGCCTTGAGGTCACAACCCATTGTCGTTCATGTGAACCACAATCCTGAGTTTTTCATAGCAATTAAAGCCCTGAGCTCACAAGCTTGAGTCGTTCATGTAATCCATAACCCTGATTTGTTTATAACATTGAAAGCCTTGGGCTCATGGCCAAGAATCGTTCATATCATCCACACTCCTGAGTTGTTTATGTCATCTGGAGGCTTGAGATTTCCAAGTTTGGATCAGGTTAGGAATATGCATAACTATCCTAGCCTTTCTCTAAATTCAATGTATAATGAAAAAAAAAACATTTTTATACTTTAAAAGGATTCATAAAGTGTTAATAAAAACCATTCCTTGAATTTAGATGTTCTCGAATCAAATCCACATGGTGAAGATGAAGATCGAAATCGTAGAACTCTCGTAAACCCAAAATCTTCTACTCGATGACTCAAACCTTGATCTTGGCACACTTTTGGTGGAAAGGAAAAAATGGTGGAAGCTATGGCTATCTACCTCTCTGGATGGTGGAAGACAAAAGTTTTGGAAACCCTAACCCTTAGGGGGTATTTATAAGGTTCCTAAGTGGTCTTAAGTGACTTGAGCCCACAGGGGCTTAGGTCACTTAATCTAACCCAAAATGGTTTATAATTGATTAACTAACCCAATATGGCCCACTAATTAATCACTTCATCCAATCCACAGACCTTATTCACTTACTCCTATGCAACCTTACGTAATTACCAAAATGCCCTTATACACAAAAGTGAACTTAGAGCCAATTCGACCCTCATAACCCATGCTAAGGTATATGAGCTCAAAGCGAGACCAGTGGAACCTATAGGAATATTGGCTCCCTTAGAATCCAATTATAAATTTGATTCAACATCCCACTATAGAGAATCAACTGAACTTTAATATCCTATGTAAATAACAACAAGACACCAAGTGCTCGAGTCCATGACCTAGTATCCATTATGTTCAGTCTCCCCATGAACTAGTGTTAGTAGTCTAACAAGGTGAAGTTATCAGTCTTTCAAGACTACCTCTACCACCCCTTAGTTACAGATCCTCCTATTATGTGTTCAATTGAAATATCTTAGCTCTGAAAGAGCCTATGTCAAGTTCCACTTAAGGAACTACTATGACCATAGTTTCCATGAATAGACGTCCTTAGGATCACTCAATAGGACACTCTCTCTCAATCCCAAGAGATATAACGGTGCCTTTATTGAGAATACCTAGTGCTACTAGATTCCATTAATAGTAACCCAATCCATAGGGAATATATGATCAGCTTATGATCCCACCCATAGGTCAAAGCAACTACTAACTTCAGCATAAGCTCAATAATCTCTTAAGGTTGAGAGACAATACAATGAAGCACCTTGGTGGAAATGCACCAAGTCATGTACAATGCAAAAGGTTGAGGCAAGAATTGTCATAGAGTATAATACATGGAATAAGGATGGATAACAATGAAACTGTAACATCATCAAATAAATAATGAATTCCAAATTTATAACATCATGTCATGCTTTTAAGGGCTCTATGATTACTACTCAAAAAGTGCTCTTTTATAGCTTGAAATTAATTGTTTTAAACACTTTTGAGTAGTAGTTAATACTTTTTAACTCAATTGGCACATTAAGGAACCTAGCAAGGGTTACTAATCAGTTTTTGGCTAGTTTTGGTGTTTTTGGTAGCTTTTTTATCATTAAAACAAGCAAAGATTGAGGGAGAATTTTGTGCAATTCATGGCAATGCAAGTTGAATCTCAAATACATGAAGAATTCGAGTTTTGGAGCATTTCATAGCCCTTTTCCAAGCTTAGCAATAGGTTGCCAAGCCAATCAGAGATGCAAGGAAGAAAACCAGAGGAAGAAATCCAACATGTAGCAATTTTGCATATCTATGCGAAAATTTCGCATAGCATACAAAATCAAGAGGAGGAGCAGCTGCAAGACTAAGTGAAGGACAATTTCGCACACTGTACGAAATTTCGAACACCCTGCGAAACCACAAGATGCAGCAAAAATGAATTTCGCACACCATGCGAAATTTCGCATGGTCTGCAAATCTTCCTGTGCACCAACTCTGTTAGATTTTTATCTCTAGATTTTTGTGTAAATTACTATTTTCTCTTTGTAATCAACAAATGATAGGATTTCTTGGTTAGGAACTATAAAGGGGGTTGGAAAGACTGATTCGCGTGTAACTCCAAATGGGTCATTTAATCAAAAACATTTATAGAACCTATGACCTCATACTAACGTAGCAAAGCTACTATAGTATAGTGGCTCTAGGGTCGAACTCTGGGATGGGTTTTCATTCTACCAGTGATATAATCAAAATTAGAAATTGTATTTAATGATTTCCTTAATCAAAAACTTAAAGTTTAAAAGAAAATAAAATTTGTTTTGAAAGTGTTTGAAACTAAACTAACATAAACTAATTAAAAATGGAAGAAAGAAAGTCTCCCGGAGCTAAGGGTTGCTAGGATCAAGTTCAGAATAGAAAGTGGAAAATTCCGGATTTTTCTCCTCGCATTGGGGATTTAACCTATAGTTATTTCCCGAACCGGTATAGGTTTGACAATGAAGATTTAATCCATAAAAGGTCAATAGAAATGGTAGTCAAGGTCCATTAATGGCTTAAGACTCTATGGGTCTTCACCTTGAATCACTTTCCAATGACTCGTACATGATAACTAATGGACTAATATGAATCTAGCAATAAGCATCCATAAAGACCTGAAGCTTACCATGTATTGGTCATTCAAAGTGATTCTAAGGGGTTTAAAGCAAAACTTTGGATTTAGAAGCCATTTATGAATTCCAACTACCTGAATTTAATGCACGGAAGCTTTCCACCATTTCATCTGGACTTTTCACCTATCTTCCTTTACTCCAAGAAACCGAAAGTTTAGCCTCTCATCCTCCGGGCAAACATCCTCAGAGGTTGTTTGGCTTCCAAGAAAAAGAAAATAATAAAGAGAAAAGAGAAACGAGAGAGCTCTGTAAAAATTCTAAGTGTCAAACGTAATACGTATTCTATATATTCCAAGAGGTGATTTCCACCCCTTATATAGTCTTTACAAAAGGAAAAGCTTGTGATTGGTTAGTTACAAGGATAAGAAAGGAAATTACATCACAAAATACAAAGGAAAATATCTAAAGTGGAGTCGGCTAGAACAGAGCAAAATTCGCAACACGCATGGGTTATGCGAACGTTATGCGAACGTTATGCGAAATTCGCATAACCTCTTGTGGAATGCGAAATTTTCGCATAACCTGGAGCAGTTTGCTTCCGAAGGCCATATCTTCCTCATTTCAGCTCCAAATCGTGCACGGTTTGAAGCGTTGGATTTTTGACTTCAAGAGCTTTAAAATGGTATATAGCATGTAAAAATTGGACTTCGGGAAGTGCTCCAAAAGTGCGAAATAAGACTGCAGCTGCTACATTTTGATTTTTCTTCACTTTGCTTCTCTTTGGTTTTCTCCTTTGCTTGACTTGTCTTAATGATCCAAAAAGCTGTCAAAACATTAAAACTAGCCACAAATATGATTAGAAGACATTGCTAGGTCCTTAACATGCCAATTGGACTAAAGATGGAGAACTACTACACAAAAGTGCTTAAAACATAATGCATTAAAGGTGTAAAATAGCACTTTTTGGGTAGTAATCAAAGACCTTTCTATATAATATCTTTTTTTATAATCTTTTGTAATAGACGACACTTGTAATTCCCGTAGGAAGAAATATACAGAGCCCTTTCTCTGCCTTTCCTTCTCATTTTGTTTTCATTTTTCTTTCTAGCCAAACAACTTTTGAGGATGATTTCTCAGGGGATGAGTGGCTAAGTTTTACGTTTCATGGAGTGATGGAAACTAGGTGAAGGACCCGGATGCAAAGGTGGGAGTTTTCCTTGCTTTAAATGAAGGTAGTTGTTAACCATTAATGGTTTTTATTTCAAGGTTTAGCTTTAAATCCCTTATAATCGCCTTGAATGGCCAATACTTGGTAAGCTTTCTGGATTCTATGAATGCTTATTGCTAGATCCATGGATGTCCATTAGTTATCAAGTATGAGCCATTGGAAGGTGGTTCAAGGTGAGAATCGCTTTGAATGGCCAATACTTGGTAAGCTTTCCGGATTCTATGGATGATTATTGCTAGATCCATGGATGTTCATTAGTTATCAAGTACGAGCCATTGGAAGGTGGTTCAAGGTGAGGGTCTTTAGTGTTTGAAGCCATTAATGGGAAGCAACTAACATTTTTCATGAACCCTTTGGATCAAATCCTAATTGCTAAATACAAAACCAGTTCAGGAGATAACCATCCTTTCTGTTATTGTCCCCAATGCGAGGAGAAGATCCAGAATCTCCCCATTTGCCTAAGGAACCCGATCCTAGTGACCTAAAGCTCCAAGAGACATTCTCTTTGTAGTTAACTTCAATTGTTATTTTTGCTTAACTTAAAATCAACTTTTTTAACCACAATTCCATTTTCTTTAAAAGCTAATTTTCATAAGGAAAAACATCATTTCATTACCTTCACTAAAGTCACTTGTATGAAGAAAACCCATCCCCGTGAACGATCTTAGAGCCACTATACTATAGTAGCCATGCTACCCTAGTGTAAGGTGATTTAGGTTTTATAAATTTTGTTGATAACACCTGTCTGGCGCAAGAATCAAATGGCATCGTTTCCAGGGATGGTGCCAAAGTACATTGACATTACTTTTGGTGATTACTTGTGATCTTCATCACGAGTTTGGTGATTTTTCTTTTACTAATTCTTTTTCTTTGTCTCTATTTTAGCTTATCTTTTATTTAGTTTTTAGCTAACCTTAACCTCTTCCTAGAATTGTATTTCTTTTGTTTTATTTGTTTTTGTTTCAGTGATCTCTAGTTGTGCATACCCTATTGGATAAGAGATATTGAGGGAAGACTTGTGAAGATTGAAACTCCTCAAGAAATTGAGTTGGAAATGTGCTTGAACATCATAGATGTTCCACTTGAAGACCAGAATAGCCAACATGGTCAAAAGGATAATTTCAATGCATACCGATCCATGAGAGACTGCATGCATCCACCTTGTATGAGTGCACCTTCATGCATAGTGCCTCTCACTGAGTAGCTAGTAATCCGACCTCACATCGTGCCACTCCTACCTACTTTGCATGGGATGGAAAGTTAGAATCCCTACTCAAATATTAAGGAATTCGAGAAGGTTTGTAATACATTCCAAGAAGAAGGAGCTTCAATTGACTTGATGAGGCTCAAGCTATTTGCTTTCACCTTGAAGGATAAGGCCAAGATTTAGCTTAATTCTCTAAGGCCAATGAGTATCCGAACTTTGACTAATTTGCAAGCCGAGTTTCTCAAGAAGTTCTTCCCTACTCATAAGACCAATGGTTTGAAAAGGCAAATTTTGAACTTCTCAGCTGAAGAGAATGAGAAATTCTATGAGTGTTAGGAGAGGTACATGGAAGCTATTAATGCTTGTCCTCACCATGGCTTTGACATATGGCTCTTGGTGAGCTATTTTTACGATGGTATGTCTTCTTTAATGAAGCAACTCCTAGAAACTATATGTGGAGGAGACTTCATGAGTAAGAATCTGGAGGAAGCCATGGACTTTTTGATTTATGTGGCTGAAGTTTCAAGAGGATGGGATGAACCAAATGCTAGAGAGGTGGGAAGAATGAAGTCTCAACCTAATGCTAAGGGTAGGATGTATGTTTTGAATGAAGACATTGACATGAAGGCAAAGGTTGTAGCTATGGCAAGGAGATTGGAAGAGCTAGAAATGAAAAAGGTACAAGAAGTGCAAGCCATTTCTAACACATCAATGCAAGCTATTCCTTGTTCTATTTGTCAATCTTATGAGCACTTGGTGGAGGAGTGTCCTACCATTCCAGTAGTGAGAGAGATGTTTTGTGATCAAGCAAATGTTATTGGTCAATTCAAGCCCAATAACAATGCTTCATATGGCAACACCTACAATTCAAATTGGAGGAACCATCCAAATTTCTCTTGGAAACCAAAGCCACCTCAGTACACACAACCTACTCAAGCACCTCTGCAAGCGTCGAATCTTGAACAAGCTATTGTGAACCTTAGCAAGGTTGTGGGAGACTTTGTGGGAGATTAGAAGTCCATCAATGCTCAACTGAATAAGAGAATTGACAATGTGGAGAGTACATTGAAAAAAATGATGGATGGGATGCAAAATGATCTATCTCAGAAGATAGACAATGTCTAATACACAATCTCAAGGCTTACCAACCTCAACACGGTGCAAGAGAAAGGAAAGTTTCCTTCTCAACCTCATCAAAATCCTAAGGGTATCCATGAAGTGGAGGCTCAAGAGGGAGAATCTTTAAAGGTGAAGTCAAAGCAGTTATCACCTTGAGGAGTGGTAAAGAGGTTGATCAGCCCACATCTAAGCCAAAGCATGATGAAGAGAGTGTAGTAGAAAAAGAAAAGAGTGAGGAAATTAAAGGAAAGAGAAAAGAGAAAAGTACAAAGAAAGATGACCATGATTCTAGTGTGGATGAAGAACCTAAGAGGATAGTCATCAAGGAAGATATGATTAAGAAACACATGCCTCCACCTTTCTCCCAAGCTTTGCATGGCAAAAAGGGAACCAATAATGCATCAGAAATTTTTGAAGTGTTGAGGCAAGTGAAGGTCAATATCCCTTTGCTAGACATGACCAAACAAGTGCCGACATATGCAAAATTCTTGAAGGACTTATGCACCATAAAGAGAGGGTTGAATGTGAACAAGAAAGCCTTCTTGACTGAGCAAGTGAGTGCCATCATACAGTACAAGTCTCCAGTGAAGTACAAAGATCCGGGCTGCACTACAGATTCGTTTCCAATTGGTGTATTAGCTGATTCATGTCCTCTCAATGGTCCCTGGCAACGACGCCATTTGATTCGTGCCCAACTAGTGTATGTCCTATTGATTGGGGCTCAATCAACTGGTGTACCTTGATTTTGGTCCTCAAACGGGAGTAATCAATAAAAATTATAACCTATATCACCATGTACTAGGATAGCCTCAGCTAGCATAGCATAGTGCCTCTAGGATTGTTCACTGGGATGGGTTTTCACTTCACAATTGATATTAATTCAGAGCTGAATTGGTGCTTTTTCATTTCAAGGTTAGCTCTAAAAAGAAAACATAAAGATGTTTGAAAAGGTTGGTTTTAAAGTGAAACCAATAAAATAACGGAAATTACTTACAAAGAAAAGTGTTTCTTGGAGTTTCAGATCATTAGGCTCAGATTCCTTATACAAAAAGGGAGTTCCGGTCACTTGAATCTTTTCCTCGCATTGGGGATTTAACATATAGTTATTTCCCAAACCGGTGTGGTACAGATGCTTGCCCTTAATGGGTTCAAACACTAAATCCCTCTCACTGATGCATCTTGCAATGGCTTGTCCCTCTCACCTAGCATTTGCCATCCAAGCTGATCCTTAACCTTGGATTTCCCTTCAAAAGCTCGCAAGAGATAACTAATGGATGTCTCCTTGGATTCCAAAAGCTTACCAAGTGTTGGCTAGTCTAGAAAATCCTACCTTTAAACCACCTCCCAAAGGCTCACAAGAGATAAACTAGTGTATCTCAATGAACGGAGACCACTTGCCTTACCAAGTGTTGGCCCAGGTGATTTCAAGGTGTTTTAAGTTAACTAAAAAGATAAAAACCATTAACTGGTCACACTTTCTCTTCATTAAAAGTTGAAACAACAAAACTTCCAATTTTTGCATGCGGAAACTTACCTGGCTTTCTTCACTCCAATAGACAAAAAACCTAGCCACTCATCCTCTAAGAAAACATTCTCACAGTTTGATTTGCTAGAAATAAAAATAACGAGAAAACAAAAATATGAAGGAAAAACAGAGCAAGTGCTCTGTAAAATATATTTCTTATTATGATCCTCCTTTCGTCGAATTACATCTATGATCTATATTGGATTCATTTACATTGGTTCAAAGATATATATAGAGAAGATACTTTCTAAGAAATATCCCAATACTATCTTTGACTGATTACAAGGAGAAAATAAAAATTTACACAAAATATCTTCAGAAAAAATCTAACTAAGTCAGTTGCAAATATTTGAGAATGAACAGGTGGATTTCACAAGGTGATTCACACATTGAATTATCCATTTTTCAAGTTTGAACTTTGATTTTGCAAGTTGAATTTGTGATTTCACAACTTGGAGGTGATTCCGCAACTTGGAGATGATTTGCAACTTGTTTCGCAGCTTGGAGGTGATTTCGCAACGTGGTTCGTAGCTGCGAAGATGGAGTTTCAACTTGCGAAGTGGCACACGTGTGCTTGGAGGTGGTTTCGCAGCTGCGAAACACCTTGTGAAATTTCTCAAGTGGATTTCATTTCACAGCTCATTTCGCAGCTGCGAAATGGGCTTTGGGCTGCGAAATTTTCACAACTCATTTCGCAGCTGCGAAATTTTCGCACATCTTGATGCGGTTGTCTTCAAACGGCCATAACTTCTTCGTTTCAGCTCCAATTTTCACACCGTTTGAAGCGTTGGACTCCTAAATTCCCAAGCTTCGAAACGAAATATAGTATCAATGAAATGGACTCCAGAAAGTACTCGAAATATGTCCAACAGTTGCTGTCCTCTTGAATTCTTCATGTTAGATTCATTTGTTTTTCCTCCTTGCATTGTTGATTTGCTTTTGGCAAAGGACTACAAAGCTCCAAAGCTTGGATTTTTCTTGTAAATGAGCTTCCATTTGCTTTTCCATGGATTATATAGAACTCTCCCTCATCTTAGATTGCTTTGGTGATCAAAAAGGTATAAAAAAACACCAAAACTTAACACAATTTGATTAGAAACGATTGCAAGGGTCCTTTACATGCGAATTGAGTTAAAAGGTAATAACTACTACTCAAAAGTGTTTAAAAGAGTTAATTACAAGCTATAAAAAAGCACTTTTTGAGTAGTAATCACTCCCCCCAACCGACATATTGCTAGTCCCTTAGCAAAGAATGAGAGAAAAATAAAAATAAAAAGTACTATAATTTACAACATCATGCTGATCAAAAAAAAATTTTCAAGTGGCATGATGATCTAACTCTCACATGGAACATTAAAGAAATAAAAATCAAACTTCAACAAGAGTTACCAAATAACTTGTCTAATCACAATTCATAAAGAGAAGGCATTATGCAAATTTCAGCTTTAAAAGAGTTTCCACTCCCAAAGGGTCAAACCTTATTCTTCCACAAAAATCTATGTGTTAATTATTAGTTTTCGAATATAGTATGCTGAACTAATCTCTCCCCCAACCTAGTTCTTTTTCAAAGCTTAGCAAACTGATCAACCTCCAATAGGCTAAGAACACACCTCTTTTATTTCACACTTTTTTTTTCATTGTAGGAGTATAAGGCTTAAAGGTATTCTTTTCTAAATTGTCCATGTAACGGGGGTCCATCGATGACTCCCAACCAATTAAGGTTTAGGGCATCAAGTTTTAAGGATCTTTCAACCACTAACTCCTCGGATTTTAGCCCGAACTTTTGAGAATGAATTTTAATACCCAAGTACCTACAGTATGTTAAACTCCACCTATTCACCCTTGTAATGAGCATTAAGGTCGGTGACTCCCAACCAATGAAGGTTTAGGGCACCAGGTTTTAAAGATTTTCACCATATACCCCTCAAACCTTGCTCAAGTTTCAAGGCAAGCAAAACATTTTTCTTTCTTTCTTTTTTTTTTCAAAGACTCATTAGCCTTTTATAAGGTGTCCCAACACTATTAAATGAGGTCAAAGGTACCAAGTCTAAAATTTTCCTAAGTCAAAAAGGAAATAGTTTTTCATCTTATAATCGGAACCTATTGTGCACAGTGTGTGAATAGCTTAAAGTGGAAGAACTGAGGTTGAATTTAATAGAAGTTTCAACAATTCATCAACTTTAATAAGCATAACATAAACTCTAAGTCAAGTAAAAAGACAAAAATTCAATTTCTCCCATTTCATTTTGAAATTTTTTCCTTAATAACCATGGATAGTAGAATAAAAACTTTAAAATTAAGCAAAAAGTACTTAAATTAACAAAATAACTTAACATTATTAACAATACTTACTTCCTCAACTCTCCCCCCAACCAAGCTGAACATTGTCCTCAATGTGATAAAAACGATTGAAAAATAGGGAGGAAGTGGTACCTCCTGAGTGACATGGAGTCTGAGTCATATAGGAGAAACCACATGTTTCAAAAAAAAAAAAAGAGTTAGTGAGTATAGGAAATAGAAAAATGCCAAGTTTAAACAAAAAATGATGTTATTATTACTGAGAAAGTAGATATAAGATATGATCAATGGATATCTCCAATCCCAGAATATAAGACATCAAAACATGGAATTATCTCTACTAATATAATAAGTAAATACAAAAATGTAAAGAGATGATCAAGTAGTGGTAGGGTCATGTGGAGCTAATGCATCTGTGGTGGCCTCTTGAGTAGGTTGGATCAAGACTTTGACCTCTGTTCTGGTAGTCTCCTTAGGTGGCATAGTCTCCTTGACTGGAGCTATGGGCTCTGATGGTTTAAGGAGGTCAGTAATGGAGTGAGAAGCTTCGTGTGTGTGATCTCAGGGTGCACGGGGCTTTCCTCTTCAGATGCATGGTCGTGTGGCTTTGTTGGCATTTTCGCAACTTCCCTTGGCTTCGCAAGGTGTTTTCGTAAACCTCCTCCATTTCGCAAGTCAAGTTCGTAGCATGGAGGTCATTTCACAGCTTGGAGGTGATTTCGCAACCAAATGCCATTTTCGTAGCCCATTTTGCAGCTGTGAAATGGGAGTGTGGGGCTGCGAAATGGCACTCGTGTGCCAAAGGGGCATTTGGTAGGGGGTGGCTATGGGGCTGGAAATGGTTTTGCAGCGGAGGCTCAATTTCATAGCCAATGCTTGATTTCGCACCAGGCACCTTATGGCTGCGAAATTATTTCGCAGTAGATGGCCATTTTCGCAGGGGGCTATTTTGGGCTGCGAAATATCGCAGACCACTGAATTCCTTTGTTTTTTAGCTCATTTGGTTCCCTGTGGCTTCCCTTCATTTCTTTTGAAATTCCTCCTGATTTTGATTATCCAAAAAAACTATGTTAAATCAAAACAAAGTAAAATTAAAGCATTGAAATCAAAATTAAAACAAGTAATAAAATCAAACAAAAGGATATGGACTAGCTAGTCTTTAGAAAGACTAAGTCCATCAAAAAATTTGATCCTTGGTTCAGCTTGCCCGGATCCCATATGAAGTTTGCATCTCTCACTTGAGACTTGCTCTGTATGATTTTGCCATACAAAGCATGGGGGAAAGATGAAGGCATGTGTTTCTTCATCATTTCTTCCTTGATGACTATCCTTTGTGGTTCTTCATTTATATTAAGATCATAGTCATCTTTCTCTGTACTTTTCCCCTTTTTCTTTCCTTTGATTTCCTCCCTCTTTTCTTTCTCTACTTCACTCTCTACCTTATGCTCTAGCTTGGATGTGGGCAGATCAACCTCTTTACCACTCCTCAAAGTGATAACTGTTTTAACTTCCTTCACCATTGAAGATTCTCCCTTTTGAGCCTCCACTTCATGGATACCCTTGGAATTTTGATAAGGTTGAGAAGGAAAGTTTCCTTTCTCTTGCACTGTGTTGAGGTTGGCAAACCTTGAGATTGAATATTGGAGATTATCTATCTTTTGAGATAGATCATTTTGCATTCCATCCATCCTTTTATTCAATGAACTCTCTACACTGTCAATTCTTTGACTGAGCTGAGCATTGATGGATTTCTGAGCTCCAACAAAGTCTCCCACGACCTTGCTAAGATTCACCATAGCTTGTTCAAGGTTCGAGGCTTGCGAAAGTGCTTGAGTAGGTTGCTGGTACTGAGGTGGTTGTGGTTTCCAAGAGAAATTTGGATGGTTCCTCCAATTGGAATTGTAGGTGTTGCAATCACCAAACATTTCTCTCACCGTTGGAATGGTAGGACACTCATCCACCAAGTGCTCATAAGATAGACAAATGGCACAAGGCATAGGTTGCAATGGTGTCTGAGAGATGGCTTGCACTTCTTGCATCTTCTTCATTTCTAGCTCTTCCAATCTCCTCGCCATAGCTGCAATCTTTGCCTTCATGTCTATGTCGTCATTCAAAATATACATCTCACCCTTAGCATTAGGTTGAGACTTCATTCTTCCCATATCTCTAGCATTTGGTTCATCCCATCCTCTTGAAACTTCAACCACATAACTCATGAAGTTCATGGCTTCCTCTGCTATCTCGTATTCAATATGGCATGCACAACTAGCAATTTGTGAATTAAAAACAGAGAAACAAACAAAAGAAAAACAATTCTAAGAAGAAAAAAAAAATTAAGGTAAACTAAAACTATATAAAAGGTATACTAAATATGAATAAAGAAAAAAAAAACAAATAAAAAGAGTTAGTAAAAGAAAGAAAAGTCACCAAACTTGTGATGAAGATCACAAGTACTCTGCAAAGGTGATATCACTGTAAAGTGGCACCATCCCCGGCAACGGCGCCATTTGATTTGTTCCCAATTGGTGTATCAGCTGATTCATGTCCTCTCAATGGTCCCCGGCAACGACACCATTTGATTCGTGCCCAGCTGGTGTACTTTGATTTTGGTCCTCAAATGGGAGTAATCAACAAAATTTATAACCTATTACACCATGTACTAGAATAGCCTCACCTAGCATAGCATAGTGGCTTTAGGATCGTTCACTGGGATGGGTTTTCACTTCACAATTGATATTAATTCAAAGATGAATTGGTGCCTTTTCATTTCAAGGTTAGCTTTAAAAGAAAACATAAACTTTGGTTGAAAAAGGCTTGGTTTTAAGTTAACCAAAAATAGTAACTGATTTTAATTACAAAGAAAATTGTATCTTGGAGTTTCAAATCACTAGGCTCAGGTTCCTTATACAAAAAAGGAGTTCTAGTCACTTGAATCTTTTCATCGCGTTGGGAATTTAACATATAGTTATTTCCCGAACCGGTGTGGTACAGATGCTTCCCCTTAATGGGTTCAAACACTAAATCCCTCTCACTGATGCATCTTGCAGTGGCTTGTGCCTCTCACTTAGCATTTGCCATCCAAGGTGATCCTTAACCTTGATTTTCCCTTCAAAAGCTCGCAAGAGATAACTAATGGATGTCTCCTTGGAGTCCAAAAGCTTACCAAGTGTTGGCTAGTCTAGAAAATCCTACCTTTAAACCACCTCCCAAAGGCTCACAAGAGATAAACTAGTGTATCTCAAGGAACGGAGACCACTTGCCTTACCAAGTGTTGGCCCAAGTGATTTCAAGGCGTTTTAAGTTAACTAAAAAGATAAAAACCATTAACGGGTCACACTTTGTCTTCATTAAAAGCTGAAACAACAAAACTTCCAATTTTTGCATGTGGAAACTTACCCGACTTTCTTCACTCTAGTAGACAAAAAGCGTAGCCACTCATCCTCTGAGAAAACATCCTTAGAGTTTGATTTGCTAGAAATAAAAATAACAAGAAAACAAGAATATGAAGGAAAAACAGAGCAAGTGTTGTGTAAAATATATTTCTTATTATGATCCTCCTCTCGTCGGATTACATCTGTGATATATATTAGATTCATTTACATTGGTTCAAAGATATATATAGAGAAGATACTTTCTAAGAAATATCCCAATACTATCTTTGACTGATTACAAGGAGAAAATAAAAATTTACACAAAATATCTTGAGAAAAAATCTAACTAAGTCGGTTGCAAATATCTGAGATTGCACAGGTGGATTTCGCAAGGTGATTCACACATTGAATTATCCATTTTTCAAGTTTGAACTTTGATTTTATAAGTTGAATTTGTGATTTCACAACTTGGAGGTGATTCCGCAACTTGGAGATGATTTGCAACTTGTTTCGCAGCTTGGAG
This sequence comes from Vitis amurensis, assembly GCA_037355405.1. Lineage (NCBI taxonomy): Eukaryota > Viridiplantae > Streptophyta > Magnoliopsida > Vitales > Vitaceae > Vitis > Vitis amurensis. Next base: position 23,560 of record JBAPGN010000066.1, read on the forward strand.
GTGATTTCGTAATGTGGTTCGTAGCTGCGAAGATGGAGTTTCAACTTGCGAAGTGGCACACGTGTGCTTGGAGGTGGTTTTGCAGCTGCGAAATTTTCACAACTCATTTCACAGCTGCGAGATTTTCGCACAGCTTGATGCAGTTGTCTTCAAACGGCCATAACTTCTTCGTTTTAGCTCCAATTTGCACACCATTTGAAGAGTTGGAGTCCTGACTTCCCAAGCTTCGAAACGACATATAGTATCAATGAAATGGACTCCATAAAATACTCGAAATATGTCTAATAGTTGCTGTCCTCTTGAATTCTTCATGTTAGATTCCTTTGTATTTCCTCCTTGCATTCATGATTTGCTTTTGGCAAAGGACTACAAAGCTCCAAAGCTTGGATTCTTCTTGTAAATGAGCTTCCATTTTCTTTTCCATGGATTATATGGAACTCTCCCTCATCTTAGATTGCTTTGGTGATCAAAAAGCTATAAAAAACACCAAAACTTAACACAATTTGATTAGAAACAATTGCAAGGGTCCTTAACATGCCAATTGAGTTAAAAGGTAATAACTACTACTCAAGAGTGTTTAAAAGAGTTAATTACAAGCTATAAAATAGCACTTTTTGAGTAGTAATCACCTACCAACTCAGTGAGTATTTGAGGGACTTGTGTGGAGAAAGCTTTGTTAGACTTGGGAGCAAGTGTGAATTTGCTACCCTACTCTATCTACAAGCATTTGGGACTTGGAGAGTTAAAGCCAACACACAACACTCTATCTCTGGTAGATAGATCAGTGAAGATTCCAAGAAGGATGATCGAAGATGTCTTGGTTCAAGTTGACAAACTCTACTATGAAGTGGATTTTGTTGTTCTTGATACGGATCCGGTTGTCAAAGGAACTAATTATGTTCCTATCATACTTGGAAGACCATTCCTAGCTACATCAAATGTAATCATCAATTGTAGGAATGGAGTCATGCAACTCATGTTTGGCAACATGACATTAGAGCTCAACATCTTCCATTTGTGCAAGAAGCATATCCATCCGGAAGAATAAGAAGGTCCAGAGGAAGTGTGCATGATTGACACTTTAGTGGATGAGCATTGTGATCAGAGAATGCAGGAGGATTTGATTGAGAGTCTTGGGGATCTTGATGAAGGATTACCTGAACCCTCAAATTTGCTTGCTACCCTGTCTCCTTGGAGGAGGAGAGAAGAAATTCTACCCTTATTCAATGAGGAGGAGACACAAAGAGCTGCTTAGGAGGAGTCCCCAAAGCTTATTCTTAAGCTAGTACCCACAGAGTTGAAGTATGCATACTTGGAGGAAGACAAGTAGTGCCCTGTTGTTATATCTTCAACTCTTACCATTCATCAGGAGGATTGTCTACTTGAAGTCCTTAGAAGATGTAAGAAGGCAATAGGGTGGCAAATTTCTGATTTGAAAGGGATCAGCCCTTTAGTTTGCACCCATCATATTTACATGGAGGATAAAGCTAAGCCAGTTCATCAACCTCGGAGAAGGTTGAACCCTCACATGCAAGAGGTGGTGCGAGCTGAAGTTCTTAAGCTGCTTCAGGCCGGTATTATCTACCCCACATCAGATAGCCCATGGGTGAGTCCTACTCAAGTTGTGCCAAAGAAGTCTGGGATCACGGTGGTACAAAATGATAAGGGAGAAGATGTCTCTACACGCCTCACTACAAGTTGGAGTGTGTGTATTGATTACAAAAGATTTAATGCAGTGACAAGGAAGGACCATTTCCTATTGCCCTTTATTGATCAGGTGCTTGAGAGGGTCTCTAGGCATCCTTTTTATTGTTTCTTGGATGGCTACTCTGGGTACTTTCAGATAGAAATTGATGTTGAAGACCAGGAGAAGACCACTTTCACGTGACCATTTGGAACCTATGCATACAGGAGAATCCCTTTCGGCTTATGCAATGCACCCGCAACTTTCCAAATATGCATGTTAAGAATTTTTAGTGATATGGTGGAGTGTATTATTGTAGACCCTCAATTTTTTCCCTTGACACTTGCATTTATCCTATGAGTGTCACATGCACCCATGTTTTCATATGACACCACTAGGGCCTCCTTTTGGGCTTAGTCGGTTTTTTTTAGCCTTGTTTAGGTTCGTATGTAGTTCTTTATGGTGCGAGTATGGTTCATTTTGGAGTGCCATCATGGCCATTTTCCTAGTTGTTGGCATCATTCCATAGGAAGGAAGTGGGGTCATCCCGAAGTTTTAGCTCAGTTGGAGTTTATCGAAGTGTGTCTGAGCTCGGAACACTTGGGCTTGTTTTGGCCATATCTCCCTCATCCAACCTCGGAATTGTGAACCATTTTTTTTTCATGGACTCCTTATTCTTCAGGAAAAATTCTTTCAAAATTTAATGATTTTTATCAACCAGCTCAACTGGTCCCCAAAGTTTCAATTTAGGCAGAATGCATGGGAGCAAGTCTGAATTCGAAGCACTTAGGCTTGTTTTGGCCATATCTCCCTCATCCGACCTCAGAATCATGCACCGTTTTTTTCATGGACTCCTTATTCTTCAGGAAAAATTCTGTCAAAATTTCATAATGTTTCTCAACCATCTTGATCAGTCCCCAAAGCTTCAGTTTAGGCAGAATGCATGGGAGCAAGTCCGAATTCGGAGCACTCGGGCTTGTTTTTGCCATATCTCCCTCATCTGACCTTGGAATCATGCACCGTTTTTTTTCATGGACTCCTTATTCTTCAGGAAAAATTCTTTCAAAATTTAATAATTTTTCTCAACTGGATCGACCGGTCCCTAATGTTTCAGTTTAGGCAGAATGCATGGGAGCAAGTCCGAATTCAGAGCACTCAGGCTTGTTTTGGCCATATCTCCCTCATCCGACCTCGGAATCATGTACCATTTTTTTTTGGAATCCTTATTCTTCAGGGAAAATTATATCAAAATTTCATGATTTTTCTCAACCATTTAGACTGGTTGGTGTTTAGTTCAACCGGTTCATCGAGCTAGCTTGTATGGAGCACTGGTTTTGATGATTTTGAAGCCCAATTCCTACATGGCTTGGGCCCATAAGCTCCAGATCGGTCTTGGGCTATATTGTGGGTCCATTTTGGGCCTTTTTTTGGGTTCCTTGCAGCACACCATGAATCCATATGGATCCTTGGTGGTGAAGCAAGCTGAAAACTTAAAGGAGTCAGCTTGCATGAAGAATTGGTGAGGAGAGTTATTGAGGAGTGGGTTTTCGAGGTTGAAGGGCTATTTTCCAGAGCTGAATGCATGGGAAAATGAATGGAAGCTGGAGGAACAAAGGGGTCTGATATAAAATCCAAAAAAAGGGAAGAAGAAGAGGACTTATCTCTGGATTCTAGGAGAAAACTCTGTCAAAATGGTGAAGCCAAAGGAGAAGAGGGTGAGAGCTTAAAAAAGAGAGAGAGAGTGGGGGAAGAGTTCTGGACTTGAGAAAGTTCTGTGTGTTGGGAGAGAAAGGAAAAGAAAGAAGAGAGGAAAAAAAATAGAAAAAAGAAACAGAGGAAAGAGTGAAGGAGACAGAGGTTTTGAGAGATTTTCTGGTTGTAGAGGGAGTAGTTTCTTGTTCGTGCTGTTGAAAGGGAAGACCTTGATTTCTAGAAGTGGAACTTAGACGTTTGCTACCCCAGTGACTTCATTTCTACCTCGGCATCTTCAATGCATGCATAGGTAACTCTTTGATCCTGCTTTCTGCTATTTTATATTCTCATTCTTTCTGAGGTTTGTTGCAATAATCTGTTTAGACAAGAAAATGAGGGCCTTTGCTAATTAGTCTTTGGGTCAAGTTTGTAAGTTGTCCGAGACTATGCATCTCTGATTCAACTGAGAGTGAGTCTATTATTTTTTTAGCATTCGAAACGGTCATTGGAGGTATATGAAAGATAAGGTTGGGATCCTTGCATTTTCGTTATTGCATGCCTAAGCTCCCATGTATGGTGTGATTTGTTTTGTGAACAAAGCAAGTATTTCTCCCATTAGCAATCAGTTTTGATTTGCTTTGAGTAAGCAAAGGTCTTTGGTGCTCGGATTCAAATTTGGAATGAGGGTTCCTTATCCCTCAATTTAGGTTTGTTTTGCTTCCTTCATAAGGCCTTCGTGGTTCCCCTTGTCATTGCATCTAGAGGACCTTTGGGGTTTTGGTGCCCATTTGTGGGTAAGGTTCTGGCTTTTAGATTTAAACTGATCTCTTGTGTAATTTGGTTGCTACTAGAGATCCTCTATTTTTTCTTTTATTTTTTTATTTCTTTTTTTTTTTTGCTATTATTTTCTTCTATTGTTACTTGTGTGTGGTTTTCTTGGCTAACTAATCATTGATTGGGTTTCAAAGGCTGTCCAAGTTTAGTTTTTTTTAATATTGGCCCCTGAGGCCTTGACCTTAGTAGTTTGCAAATAAAAAGGGGGCATTGGTTGACTATTTGATGAATTCGTTTGTTTTAAGCTTGAATATGGAAAGAGAATTAATAGTCCTAATGGCTTATAAGGCAACTGTTTAAAGCTTTGGTCATATTTGATTGCTTATGAAGGCAAGGCTTCTGTTCTCATTAAATGGCATTCTTTGGGATCTTGGTTGCACGTATGTTTGGGGTAAGGACTCCATTGTTTGGTTGCATAGTGATGGTGGAATTTGCATTCTGCTTGTGGCATTCAAGTTAAGTCCTTGCTGCGTTATTGGTTTCAGGTTTGGAAGTGCAGTCAATTTTTTTTTTTTTTTTGGGTTTGCCATTGGGCTTTCATGCTAGGTTCCAAAATACCAAAAAGGGGCTTGCACCTTTAGTTTAGCGGAACCATTCCTTTATGTTTTGATTGAGAAAAACGTCTCTTGCGACTATTTATTTGGAATTTGGGGTATAGACCATTGTTACAGTTCATATAGGATTAGAGGTTTAGCCATAGTTGGTTGAGCCACCTGGCTCATCATTCAGCCATTGCGGCCCTCGTTGGTCCTAAGATTTGGCAATGGAGGGGACATGGTGTTCTTTCCTCTTGATTTATAGGAATATGGTTAATTGTTTGGAAGTAGACCCTTTTCATTGTGCCTGCCTTTTAGGCCTAATGCATGCTAAAGATATGGAATGTTTGTGCTCTTATCTCTTTTCGATCTACCTAACAGCGGAACATTGGCGTATCCTCTTACCTTTTTCATTAGCTTAACCAAGTGGTGCGGAGTTATTTTTAAAAGAAAACAATGCATTTTGGTGGCTCGGTTTGGCCTTTTATGATAGACAAACATCACGATATTGTTTCAGTGGTCTCCCTCATCCGGGCTCAGAATTGCATGTCGTTTGTTGTGTAGATCCTTATTTCTCTGAGAAAATATTTTGGTAAAGTTTTTAAATTTTTTATCTCAATCGGATGAACATTTTTGGAACCGGTTCAACAAAGTGGCTTGTGCAGGCCCTGTTTTATAAATGCTTGTGCTCATTGTTTCCTGGCAGTTCTCCCTCATCTGGGGCTCAGGAATTGAGAGAACATTTGTTTTTTTTTGATTTCTTTATTCTCTGAGGAATATTATGTAAAGTTGTCAGATTTTTATTCAACCAGTTGGAGAGTAGTTGGGAAACGATGTCAACCTGTTCATGCTAGGTAGTTTTTGAGTCAGCGTGTTTTGACCTCCTCATTTTTGTTAATGCGTTTGGGCACTTAGGCTCCAAGGGCACTTGTAAGGGCACTAGGGTCTGAGTCCAAAATTTGGTTGATTAATAGTGGACCCACCTATGAGTTAAAGGGTAATTATTGGCTAGAAAAGGTCGGGAGGGGCCGTGGTGACGGAATATATCCACTTTTTTTTTTTTTTTTGTTTTTGAGTTTCTGTGGGTTTTTTCTACTTTTTCATTTCGCTTGTGTTTTGGTGTTGTACCCTATTGCGAAATTGTGTTTTATTTTTTGGGGTGTATGTTCGCTACGGGCCACATTTGATGTTTGTTTTAAAATTACCATGCCACGGTGGATTCCTAAACCCTCATGCAGTGCTTGGCTATGACCAACATAATCGTACTGTGACCATGTTTGTTTGATTGGTTGTCGTATTGTAGGCTGGTAATTATAGGTTGTATGATGGTTTTGACATGTGATTGTCAGCATGCTTGTAAGTGATTATCTACTGCAAAAGCTCGCTATGTAAGGATAGCCTGAATATGATAATTAACTACCTTATTCTGTAACCACTACCTTACGTTATCCTGACACCTGTACATGGCAAGAGCTACCGATTCTCTGCCTTCACGCGAGTCCGGTTCACTGTCGTCTCCGCTTAACCTGCCGCATCTGGTCGCAGGTATCCATGATATGTACTGTCGCCGGGCTGCTTGGGAACACCTGCTGGGTAGACGCTGCGCTTCTGGCCTGATCCGCATCGACCAAGCGCGTTTAGGCAGCTTGCTTCGGTCCTTGAAAGTACATTTTATGCACTTTGTTAAGTTTTTGGTGTTGTTATATTTTTGATTTCCCACCAACAGCAATGACTAAAGACTGAGTAGAGTTAATGAGGAATTCCTTCGGGCAAAGCCTTAAGAAGTCAGTTTGCCGAAGAAGGTAAATCCCGATTGCAAGAGGAGAGAAAAAGCATAGGGACGAATCTGCCATTATGAGCGTCCATAATTCTCTGCATGACAGTCGTAGCAGCCACTCTTTGGAAACGCACTTTCTGAGAGTCCAGCACATGATGCGATGCTATATACCATTTTCAAAAGTCAGGACAGGTAACAACTCCAATGCTTCAAACGGTGCACAATTCAGAGTTTTTTTGTAAACGAAAAAGAAGTTGCAGCCATTACGAATGTCCCAACTCCCACCTTCAGCTGAAGGAAAGCATTTTGCAAGTTGCTGCAAAATCACCCTTTTGTTGTGAAGTGATTCCGCAAGCTTTTTGTACAGTAGGTTTGTATTCCTTCTAAAGTTGCACGATATACCTGCGGGAGCAGGAAGCTAGCGAACCTCAAGGTGGAAGCCATACCTTTCGCAGCCCTGCGAAGATAGCTTGGTGGAATGTTTGGCCGAAATTATTTCGCCAGGCCTCTTTGAGTTGTCTGCGAAATCTCGCAGACACCATTTTCTCTTTGGCCGAAATGGTTTGCCCTAAGGCCCTTCCCGATATTTTCGCCTTCACGAACTTTTGCCGGGAGCATAATCTTTCCATTTTAGGATTTTTGTCTCATGTACTAATCCCAAAATACTCTTGTAATCCACCAATTACAAGATTCCTAGCCTTTTTAGTTATAAAAAGATCACCAATATCTATTTAATAATTAGTTTTATATTTATGTTCATATAATACTTCGGGGAGCCGTTCTTCAGAGAGGACGATCCTTCTGTTTAAAAGTTTGGGTAATGTCAAGATAAGTTCATTTCTTTCTACTGCCCTTCCTTCTTCACTTTTGTATTTTTATTTTTTACTAAGTTATGGAAATTCTCTGAGGGAGTTTCCCTAGGAGAATGAGTAAACTTAAACCTCGTAGATTCCTTGGGGAGCATAGGTTGCGGGATGGTTCCAAGTGCAGAATGCGAAAGCTTGTGGTTTTAGCTAGTAGATTGGAAGAGGAAGTGAATTCCTTTTTATGATTTCTATGTTTTTTAGTTTAAACTAAAACACCTTGATTCACCTGGGCCAACACTTGGATAAGTGCAAGTGATTTCCAACCAGGATGCACTAGTTACCCCTTGGCGAGCCTCTGGGAGTGGGGACTTTAGGGTGGATTTTCGAGAGATAGCCAACATACCGTTGTAAGCTTTATTGGATACTTCCATAGGAGCACATCCATAAGTTATCTCTTTGCGAGCTTTTGAGCGGGTAATCAAAGGTTAAAGATCACCTTGAATGGTTAAGGCTTAGGAGAGGCTTTACAACCATTGCAAGTTGTAATCAGTGAGAGAATTAAAGTGAAATCTAATTAAGGCATGAATCTATACAACACGGTTAGAGGAAGTTGACTATAATGTTGAATCTTCTAACGCCGAGAAAATCAACCATCTGGACCGGAGCTATGTCCTTTGGATGAGGAACCACCCCATGTGAAACCTAACTCTCTAAGATATGTTTTTTCTTCCTAAGTTTATTCCTATACTTTATTGTGTTAATTAGGTTTAAGTTCTAAACCTTTTACCAATCAAAAAGTTTGTGTTTTTTATTTCTTAAGCTAACCTTGAAATGAAACAAGTCCAATTCACTTTGGAATTTATCCATTGAAGCTTGCTTCAATAATTTCCCAGTGGACGTCTAGAGCCACTATACTCTAGTAAGCTTTGTCTTTCTCTACCCTAGTGTATGGTGGTTATAGGTTATAATTGTGTTGATTACTCCCTCAATCAAGGGAGCACCAGCTGGACACGAATCAGCTGAGGGACACCAATTGGGCATGAACTCAAGATGGCGCCGTTGTTGTGACCTAGTGTCAAGGTTATAAGTGATACCATGTTTTTTAGCCACTTGTGATGTTTCATCAGCAAGTTGGTAACGTCCCTTCCTTTCACTTTACCAATTCTCCATTCTTTCTTTATTTATGTCATAATTTAAGTTTCTTTTTAAATTTAGCCTAGTTTTTTAAATTTTATTGTGAGTAGCCCTGTTTCTTTGTTGTCCTTTGTTTCATTTAAGTTAGCAAGCTAGATACTAGTTGTGTATGCCAACAGTGTATACGAGGACAGTGGAGAAGCGCTTGTTAAGGTGTGATACACCTGCAGCAAAGGAATAAGAATTTGGAAATTGAGCTATGAAATATCATGGAAGCTACAACCTGAAGATCAGCATAGTCACCAAGGTCGTCAAGGATAATCCTCAGATGAATTCAGATCAATGGGATTCGTATGCATCCTACCTCGTATGAGGCACCATCATGATAGTGCCCCCCTACCGAGCAGCTAGTGATCAGACGATCTTGTTCCACTTTCTTACCAACTTTCCATGGGATGGAAAGTGAAGAATCCGGTTAATGCACACATCAGGAATTTGAAGATTGTTTGTACATACATCCAAGAGGGAGGATTCTTCAATGATTTATGAGGGCTTTAGTTATTTCCTTTTACTTAAAGGTAAGGCCAAAATTTGCTTTAATCTTCAGGCCAATGAGTATCGCTCTTGGACTGACTTACAAGGGCTGAAATTCCTCAAGAAAATTTTTTCGCTAGCTCATAGAACAAGATGCTTGAAAAGGCAAATTTCAAACTTCTCAGCTAAAGGAATGAAAAATTTTATTGGAGTTTGGGAAAGATACATGGAAGCTATAATGGCTTGCCCGTCACCATGCTGTTGATAATGTGGCTATTGGTGAGTTATTTCTATGATGGTATGTCCTTCCTCAATGAAGCAACTCCTCGAGGACCAATGTGTGGGAGCATTTCATGAGGCAAAAATCCAGAGGGAAGCATATGGATTTTTTGAGCTATGTGGCCTTGAAGTTTGAAGGGATGGTATGAACCGACTAAAGGAGAATGGGAAAGATGAAGTCTCAGTTGAATGCTTATAATTGCTTAAGGCTGGATGTATACTTGAAGAAGATGATGATATTGAAAGCCAAGATGGCAAGCTAGACAAGGAAGACTTGGAGGAGCTGGAGACTGAAAAGAATTACATGAAGGTGCAAGCTGTTGCGAGAAGCCACCAGTATAAGTGAAGCTGTGTCCAATTGTCAGTCATCGATGATACATTATGGTGGAGGGACATGCTCCTGCAATTTCGAGCTTGAAAGGGGAAATGTTTTGATAGATGCAAGCAAATGTTTGTTAGGGCAATTCAAGCCCAATAACAGATGCGCCCCTTATGGAATATACCTACAATCAAGTTGGAGGAAGTTCATTCAAAATTTCTCTGGAAGGCCAGAGCACTCCAGTCACCAACTAGCCGGATCCACATCCTCAACCCAATCTTCAAGTCTTGAACAAAGCAATTAGCTAATCTCAGCAAGGTAATAGTGGGGATTTTGTTGGGAAAAACAAGAAGCCACATATGCTCAAGTCAATTCAAAAGAATTGATTAGAGTGGAAGAGATGTTTGAATAAAAGTTGGATGGAATGCAAAAATGATATGAACCAAAGCTTGATAACATCCGAGTATTCAATTTCCAAGGCATTTACAAAATTTGAATTACACTGCAGAAAAGGAGAAGGATTTCCATTCTCAAACCTACCAAAAATCCCAAAGGTGTCCATGGAAGTGGAAAGCCAAGAGGGAGAAACTCATCACAGGTGAAGATGTCAAAAAGCCTTGGTCACTCTAAGGAGTTGGTAAGAAAATTGGAAGAAGCCAATTTACCCAAAGCCACATGTGATGAAAGGAAGAAGAGATAAAGAAAGGAGAAGGATAATGGAAAGATAAAGGAGAGTGAGATCAGTGAAGAAAAGGAAGGACACTGACTTCAGACAATGAAGGCAATTCCAGAGAAGGAGCTTCTGAAGGAGGAAAGCTGAAGAAATCAAACTTCTCCACCTTTTCCTCAAGCATTACATTGGGAAAAAATGGATTAGAAATGCAGCTGAATCCTTGAAGTATTGAGGCAAGTGAAAGTCAATTAATTCCACTGCTGGATATGATCAAGACAAGTTCCAACGTATTGCAAGATTCCTAAAGGACTTAGTACTATCAAAAGAGGGAGTGACTGTAAAACAAAGTAAGCCTTCTTTGACTGAGACACAGTAAGTGCGAATCTTACCATGTAAGTCTCTCTTGAGAGTACAAAGACCCTGGAAGTCCTAACCATTTCAGTCATTTGATTGGAGGGGAAAGGCGTCAGTGGAGAAAGCCTTGCTTAGATTTGGGAGCAAGTGGTTGAATTTGCTGTCCATATTCGTCTAGACAAGGCAATTGGGACTTGGAGAGTTGAAGCCAACAACAATTACATCTATCTCATGGTAGAGTAGATCAGTGAAAATTCCAAGAGGGGTAATTGAGGATGTATTGGTTCAAGTAGATTAATTTCTACTTATCCAGTAGATTTATATTGTTTCTTGATACAGATCCTACTTGTAAAGGGAAGGCTAATTTAGTTCCTATCATCCTTGGAAGACCATTTTTTGCAACTTCAAATGCAATTCATCAACTGCAGATGGGGCTTATGCAACTCACTTTTGGTAACATGACACTGGATCTCAATATTTTTTATATGTCTTAAAAAAGCAAATCACTCCGGAGGAAGGAAGAACGGTCTGAAGAAGCGTATGCATTATGATACTTGGTGGAGGAGCACTGTAATCAAAATATGCAAGACAAGTTGCAATGAAAGTCTTGTGGAATTTTGAACGTAAGGTTTTTCTGAATTCTATTGGGCTTTGCTATTCTACAAAGTTGGGAGAAAGAATAGAAGGATTCTACCTTTGTTCAATAGGAAGAGGAGGCAGCTGCTGAAAAAGAAATCCAAACTCAATCGTTGACCTTTACCTGTGGAGCTGAAAGATATACATATCGTTGAAGAAAAATAATCATATGTCCTGTTGTGATATCTCATCTTGACCAGTCATCAAGAGAATGGTTTAATGGAAGTTCTTCAAGAGGTGTACAAAGGAAGGTAGTAGGATGGCAAATATCTGACTGGTGAAAGGCAATTAGTCCTTTAGTTGTACTCATCCATATATATATGGAGGAGGAAGCAAAGCAATTTCATCTTTCAACAGAAGGTTGAATGCCTCATCTACAGAGAGGTGGGATGCGAGCTGAGTGCTGAAGTACTTCAAGCAGGAATCATCTTTACCTATATCTGATAGCCCTCTGGGTGAGTCCTACTCAGTGGTACCTAAGAGTCAGGGATCAGTAGTGGCTTTCAAAATGAAAAAGCCGGGAAGAATTTATACACGCCTCCACTTTTCAGGTTGGAGGGTGTGTATTGATATAGAAAGCTGAAATGCTGTACCAGGAAAAGATCATTTTTCCATTGCCATTATTGACCAAGTTGCTGGAGAGAGTTCTCTGGGATACCCATTCTAATTGTTTCTTGGTGAATGGGTATTCAGGGTGATTTTTCAAGATTGAAAATTTGATTTGGCAGAGCGAGGAAAAAAGGAACCACTTTTTACATGTCCCATTGGAAACATTATGCTTACCAGGAGAATGGGCGGCTTCTGATGTGCAATGCATTCATCTGCTACTCATTTGCAAAGTGATGTATTTTGGTTTGTAGTATTTCTAGTGATATGGGTGAAAGCGGGGGGGGGGGGGGGGGGGGGGGGAAAAAAAAAAAAACAAAAAAAAAAATTTTATTTTGGAGGTTTTTTATCTCTC
>JBAPGN010000067.1:0-29840 GCA_037355405.1 Vitis amurensis
AAGTATTGTTTAGAAATGATTTTGTTGAGAAAGTTATCTAATGGAATGAATATTGGTAGGCTGAATTAAAATATGCTATGGTGATTGTAATAGTTGACTTAGTGACGTGAGGCAGAAGGTTGCTTCTTTTGTTTATTCTATAAAAAACAATAAATTTTAGCTAGTGAAAACGTGTATGAAAGACTGAAAATATTTTTTGAAAAATGAGAAAATAATAACATGATAATAGCTCGATATTCCTAAAAAGCTTTTGATAAATTTAAAATAAAATCTTGTAGTTAAAATATATTCTTGTGAAAGTATTTAAAAATGAACCAATTATAATAATAATTGTTATTTGTTTAAAAATTAATTTAGAAGATAAAAAAAAATAATGCTGAGTTAAATATGACTACTTGTTATGAGATTCATTAAACGAATATAATTGTTGATTTTACAGTTATTGCATCAAAGGTTTTACTCATTTTAGATGAATTGTACATAATTTCGATACTTTCCAATTATTGTGATAATTAATGTATTCTCATTTGATTTCAGTTTGATGACAAATAAAACATATTCTCAAGTAGAATTTGATGAAATTAGAGAAGAAATAATTACTTTTGTGTTATAACTAATCATGAATCATATTGATGTTGTATCATTCATGGTAAGTCCCTTATGTTATATGATTGAATTCCATTGATATTGTATAACATTACTTATATTTACGAACTATTGTTATTACAAAATGAGAAAAAAGGAAAAAGAAAAAGAAAACATTAGTGCTTAGATTTGTTTATTGTTTATAACATCACATTTTTATTTTCAATAAGAACTCTAAAACTCATTAAACTATGAAATTGCAGGTAACACTCTTGGGAGGACAATATGAAGAATAAAAGAAAGGAGAAAGAGGCAACAAGAATGCTTAGGTTTTAGATATGACTCTTATGCATACATTATAGGACATAAATGTTACTTTATTTGGAATTGAGAATTTTGGGTTTTTGGATGCAACTCTTGTGTCATTTATGGTTAGCCGGTTTTATGCGTATGAAATGCAAGTATACATGAATGTTGGGAAGCTTAAACATTTCTAAATCATGTTTTAATGTGTATTCACTTTTCTTTTTTAGTTTTGGTGGGTTTGATGTGTTTGATGTACTATCATTTGTGAACATTTGATATACAAAATTATTGGATGATGTAATATGTTACAAATTAATTCATAAGCATTATGAAAATATAAGTTAAATGTAATATAATTATTATATTTATGGACAATTTACACAGGTTAGTCTTATTATTAATAAGCATTACAAAAATCTACAAACTAATCAACAAAAAACAACCATATCTTCCATTAATCATTTACAATGATGTGACACCATAAATTAAAGGTGATACATTTAACGTGACACCCATAACTCAAAGATGATGCATTTAATATGACACCTTATATAATCTCATACAACTCTATATCAAATTAAGCATCACTAAAAATATATGGTGTCTCTTCTAAATGTGTCACCATTTATCTGCTTTGTGTCGCTTCCAATACGCACCAATTGATACCCTCTATGGTGTCAGTGGATAAGGTGACGTTATGTTGTAGTGACACCCTATGTTTATAGTGACTTATTATAAATGTCATCATATATCTTTTTCTTTGTAGTGATGGTAGTCGAGGAAAGATGTGTTGGCAAAAGTCTATCGATGAGAATTTTCCATTACCAATAAAAAAAATTTAGCGACATACTATCCAATGGATTTGGACTGTTACTATTACCAACAGATTAAGTTGGTTGGGAAATATAAATAGTAAAAGATTTTAGGTTGTTATGAAACCTCAATTTCATTACATTCACATAGAGCATCAGCATTTTATTACACCTCCTTGCTAGTTTTAATATTGACTAGTTTTTGGCTAGCCACAATAATCTTTACTAGTTTTAAGATATTTGGCTTGAATGTTGTTTATGGGAATTGAACTTCTATGACCTCAAGTTTGAAAGGAAACAATTGTGACACCAGACCCAACTTTCTATTTGCAATATAAAGAATATGTTCAAAGATTCATAAATGTAAATACCTTACACTTATACATTTATATATTATATATAAATATTATCTATATATAAATACAATTTTATATATATACACACACAATATTTCATTAATTTCTTTCTAAAATGGATAATAAAAAGTAGTTAAAAAATATTAAAATGTTAAAACTATTATGATTAAAAATGTGGATATTGTATGAAACTAAAAAATAATCATAAAATTATTTTGTCATTGGTTAGATCATATTTATCATACAACTATGGTGAAAAGATTTCATATTCATATGACAACAATTATTTTTGAAACAAATTATGTGTGATATTATTATTCACTATAATAACATTGTTTTAGTGAATAGTAATTTTCATGGAAAAAATATTTATGAAAGTTCACTTTTTTTTTATAGGTAAATTGTTTTTGGGATAAGGTATATTAGTTGAACATTTGCAATGGTTGAAATCCATTGCAATAATTTTTTTTCAACGGGTATTAATTGTTGCAATTACAGTTGGTAAATAGCTACATATAAATGACGGACAATTCAATTTGCGACAGAATAGGCGTGTTAGAAATTTGTGATAGCTTGAATCCGTCGCAAAAGTAAATATAAGTGGGTCGACAATTCTTAATTTTTTGGTAGTGAAATTTCACTACATTTGTGATTTGGTGAAAGACAAAGAAATTATGTTAAAGTTTTGTTCTTTTAAAAATCAATTTGCAGACATTTTTATAAAGCCAATCAAAGTGGAAATGTTTCACAAGTTGAAGAAGCTGATGGGTATGAAGAAATTTGAAGAGTTTGGTTTAAGGGAGGCAATGTAGGAATCCTAATTAAACCAAGATTATGTTTCCTTATATTAGAATTATTAATTTGAGTTTGATTCTTTATAGGATTCGGAATCCTATCTTTATTAGGAGTTTAGTTTTTTTTTATTATAATTAGATTTCATAATGTGTTCCTATATATATTTCATAATAATAAAAAGTTTGTGTGTGGTAATTTACATAAAATATTTATCATCTACTTCATTGTTTTTTTTTTTTTTTATCCTTTTTTATGTGGAGAAATTGTTTTTGTGTTGGAAATATTATTTTTTGTTGCTACCACATAATGAAGTTTAAAGGATTGTGTATGATAATGGTGAAACCCTAAGCTATAAAATTTGATAGAAAAATGCAAAGAAAATAAATAGAAAGGAAAAACAAAAATAAATAAAAATTGAAATAAAATAAACAATATATTTAAAGTAAAAAATAATTAAATAAAACAAAACTCGAATTAATTTCATGTTTTAGATTCAAGTAAATTTTAAAAACTTCCTTAATTAGGTTAAGCTCTAGAAGACATGATAACCTTAACGAAGAACTAAAAAAGAAGATTTGTGAGGCTATGCTAGCTTTAAGGGTCATCACTGTCCTAAGAAAGAAATGTACAAAGACTGAAAAGTCTAAATCAAGATTACACTAATCATTTAGACAGCATCAAGGGTTCAAGAATAATGCAATCTACCTCGAAAAAGGGAAGAGATTGAAATTATGGGTTATTCATATAAGTCTAAATAAACCATTTGAAACTTCACTCAGTATTAAATTGATTGTTTCTGTTTCTGTTTTTCTTGTATAATAAGCTTATATATGAGTTGGAAATTTCTTTATAAGTTAGTTACATGTTTACAACCATCGCTGTATTTTCTCTTATCTAATGGCTCGAGGAGGCAACGAAAATGTCAAACAATGACAGTCGTCAGGTTGTGGGTTCATCAAATAGTCATTAATGAAGATTTTTGGAAGCCCTTTTTATATGCAAGATGGTGATCATCCAGGTCTAGTTTTGGTTTCACACCATTTAACTGGATCTAATTACAATATTTGGAGTTGTTCGATGTTCATGGCTCTTACTATATGAAGAACAAAGTCGGTCTCATTGATGGAAGTACCACTTGACAACCTATGATAATTCTCGTTTTGTCGTTTGGACTCGTTGCAATAGCATGGTAATTTCCTGATTCTTAATGTCGTGTTTAGAGAAATAACATATAGTCTATTATACATAGACAATGCTTTTAAAACCTGGATATTGATCTTTGTGATGCATTCTCACCAAAGCCAATGGTCCTCAAATTTTCCAAATCAAGAAGCAGCTTATTGCCTTTAACCAAGGGATCTCTTGATGTCAAATGGCTATTTCACCAAATTTGAAAATTATTGGGATGAACTCAAAGAATATCAACCTATGCTTGTTTGCTATTGTGGAGGAATAAAACTATTGATGGATTTTGAATAAGAGTATGCTATGTAATTTCCTCATGGGGCTCAATGAGTCCTATGCTCAAACCCATGCTTAAATTTTCATGATGATTCCTTTTGCCTTCTATATCAAAGTTTTTCTTTGGTTATTTAAGAAGAAACAATAAGCTAATCTTGTGTTTCACGAAGCACTAAACACATTGAGATTGACTGGCCATGCAATCTAGTGAGAGAGAAAGTACAGCTAGTCACCTGAAGATGTTGCATGTTTCTTCACAACATAACAATTGCATACTTGCTAACTAAACCTCTCCATCTATTCAGTATGCTTTATATCTTCATAACAAAATGGGAAATTCCACAACATTCATTTCTCCATCTTGAGGGAGAGTAATAAACTAATTGTCTTTCTTTCTGTTTTTGTTCTTCTTGTTATAATAAGCTAATATTTGAGCAGGGCTTAAAAAATCGGTCGAGTCGTATATGCCTCGACGTCAACTGCGATGAGTCCGATACTAGATACTGATTTATACGCAAACTCGACCTTGAATTGGTTGGACTTGGATGACTCGACTGATATTCTAACTCGGCCAACTCGGTTAAAAAATAAAATAAAATAAAAACCAATCAAGTGATTCTCTCTCATTTCCTATCACAACAAGAATAAAAGATTTGAAAATAAATCAAAGATTCCTCTACAAAAGAAAACACACGTGAATCTGTGATTCACAAACCTAATCTTTCAACCACAACATCAAAAGAGAAGAAAAAAAAACACACAAGTTTGAAACAATCTTGTGACCCTTCCAAAAGCCTTTCAAAAAAGAAAAATCAACAATTTACTTACTTGACCCTAAATCTACATACTGCGAGTGTAGATCTTTGGTACGCCGCTAGTGTCGCAACGGTGACTGGACACCAACAAGGTAACCGCTTCCTCGCCTTAAATTGTGGTCATGTGGTGTCATGACTGCTACAAATGTGTGATGTGTTGGTAGTGTGGGTGTGTTGAGAAAGGTCTGACAATTTGTAGACATGGTGTGTTGGGGAAAGATAGCTAAGCAAATCATGGTGTCTTGGGTCCTTGTGGAAGACAAGCCAACAAAAAAGAAATTGAAGATATATTGGTAAAGGTAAAATGTTGATTTCCCTTATTTAAATTTATTTAAATAGGTATATTTAATGTATTTAAATTAGTAAAATTGAGGAGTATGGTGGACGGTTAAATTGGGGAAGGAAATTGAGATAAATTCATAAAGTTAAAATTTGATTTACCTTAATTTTATTTATTATTTACATGTATTTAAATTGATATAATTACATGTATTTAAATTAGTAAAATTGGGGAGTATGATGGACGGTTAAATTAGGGAAGGAAATTGAAGTTAAATTGGTAAAGTTTGAATTTGTTTTTACTTCAATTTGATTATTTATTTACATGTATTTAAATGTTGGTAAATAGAGAGTATGGTGGACAATTAAATTGGAAAGTAATGTGTATATGTAATGTTATGAAATTGTGGAATTGGAAAGTAATATTTATATGAAATTGTGATATTAATAATTGATAATATTATTAATAATATTAAATATATTTATATGTAAATTTTTATATTATGTTGAGATATATTAGTTTATTTTATTAAAATTATTAATTTTTTTATTTATATAATATTAAATCTGATTTACATGTTTTAAATGATAAAATTAGGAAATTCATGTACCTGCAGTTTGTAAAAGTAATGTTTAGGACTGTAATTATTTATTGAAATTAGAGAATTTTGGAAAGTAATGTGTTATATGAAATGGAGAAATTTCATAATGATAAATATTATTTTGATGTAATTTAAATATATGGGAGAATTCATCTTTTGGGGTTTAGATCGCGATCCCCAAATTAATAAAACGGTCACATAAACTCTTCAAATTGAGAAGGATATGAAATAGTAACAGACAAATATACCCTTTAAGCAACACATATAAAATATTTTTATAAAATTAAGTAAATAATTTTTTTTCAATTTTTTTTTCAAAAAAATACTAAATTAAATAAAGTAGATTTTTCAAAAAATATTAAATAAATAAAATTTTTTTTTCAAAAAATATTAAATTAAATATTTTTTTAAATATTAAAATTAAATAAAATTTATTTTAAAAATATTAAATTAAATAAATTTATTTTTAAAAAATATTAAAATTTAAATAAAAGTATTTAAAAAAAATAATAAATTAACATAAAAGTATCTTTTTTTTAAATATTTAAATTTAAATTTAAAAAAATATTCAAATTAAATAAAAGCTATTTTTCACAAAAATATTAATTTTTTTCTCAAAGATCAATAAAGCAGGCATTTTTGGAAATACTGAAGGACTAATATCCTTCAACTAAATTTCCATACTTTCATTAGGTCTGGGCTCAATTTGGAAGACGTTACATGGACCTTTTGTTAATTTGGGGCCCATCTACCCCCAAAAGAGATAATTCTCCCTAAATTATATTTATTATGTTAATTTTTATATTTTATATTAGAGATTATATTTTTTAATTTATTATATTATGTAAAATATTTTTTTTATTCTATAATATTAAATGGATTCACTAAATTATTTTTGTATGGTATATAAAAAATTAAATTTTCATAATATAAAATTACACTTTATTTATGGTTAAACTTTATATGGTATGATTTTTATTTTAAATTATGTTTTTATCTTTATAATATTACAAAATTAAATATACATTAGAAAATTTAATAATTACTTTAAAAATATTTTTCTTCAAATAATCAGAACTATAAAAGTAATGATTTAATAATACATATTGAAGAGTATGCATTTACAGGTATAGAGAAATTACATTATATTTGAATCAATTTTACTTCATATACACATGTAGATTTTTATTTTATATAATATTCTACAATTAAAAATTAACAATAGGAAATCAATAATTGTCAAAACAAACTTTTTAAAAATTAATTTTGTTTATAAAATGTTCATTTATTTAACTATTATTTATTTTACATTACAAAAAAACACCATAAATAAGTGGAAAATAAAATATTAGATGAACTTTAGTGAGATGTTGTTTATTATTTTTTAGTTTAATTTATTTTTATACGGTAACAATATGAAACATATATGTGAGTGAAAAATTGAAATTATAATTCTTATATAATTGTGTTCGTTATATTTAATTTGAAAAGTAAGTTTTTTCCTTTTAGATTAAAAATTTCAAATGATTCAAAACCATGATATTGGTTGAGAGCATACAGAACCTGATGCGTGGTAGTAGAAGAACCACGAACTGTAAATATTGTGGGGAAAGTTAATCATGGTTGTATAACAAGATTAAAGCAAACACATCGCACATATATCTGGACAATGGGAAGGTTGTCCACATGTACCGGTAGAATTGATCACATAGTGTTAGACAACATGTACCTGATACTTCAAAAGAAAAAACACAGTTAAAGAACAAAAATGGACGACTTTTAAGTTCCTTAAATAAAGAACATTTCTATGAAATTGATGAGGGTGATTTTGATGATAAAAATTGAGGGAAGTTTGCTATGGTTGAGTTTGGAAAGAAGACAAATGAAACAAGCAATGAAAGAAATTCGTCAATTTTTTTTTAAGAAGGTAGACAAGAGCATCAGAGGGTGCCTAGTTCCTCACAACCTTCTAATACTAGGATTAAGTGCGGATCGACAGTAGCTTCAGTGTAAGAGAAGGAGCTAGCATACCTCCAAAAGGAATTGACCCCTACATGTTCCCATCATTGCATAAATCAATAAAAAAACTTGTTTTCTACTGAAGGTGTGAAGAAAGTGGGTAAAACTATTTTAAATTCTTTCTTTTAATGCAATACCCTTTATTATAGCTGACAGTGGGCCTTACTATCAATCAATGATTGATACCATAGCAGAAGCAGGTCCAAGCATCAAGGGTCCCATGGGATACCAAATACATATTTGGAAGAGGAGGTGCAAGAGCTTAAGGTGTATATAACAACATTGAAGCTAAATTGGGCTATATATGGGTGCACAATCACGTGTGATGGTTAGAAATCTAGGACTAGAAAGCCTATCATCAATTTCATGATTTATTATGATAGAAGTATGATATACCATTCTTCAGTTGACACTACCAACATACCTAAGACAATAAACTACATATTTTCCCTTATGGATAAAGTTATAGAGGAGGCTGAGGAGGAAAATGTTATTTAAGTAGTCATTGATAATGAGGCAAGTTTTAAAGCAACCAGTATGTTGTTGATGGAGAAGTCAAAGCATTTGTTTTAGTCTCCTTCTGCAGCCCACTGTATTGATTTAATGCTTGAAGATATTGCAAGCATGAAGCAGATTAAGGAGACATTAGATCAAGCAAAGATTATCATAGGATTTATTTATAATAGCTTGAAAGTAGTGAATTTGATGAAAGTGTTCACCAAGGATAGAGATTTGTTAAGGTCAGGAATAACTTGTTTTGCCACTGAATTCATTTCACTTAAGAGTCTTATACATTATGAGGTTGATTTGAAGAGAATGTGCACAACAAATTAGTGGAGTGCATTAAATAAAGATAGGAGCAAAAAAAGTCTAAGAGATAAGGTATCCAATCTTATCTTAACTGATCGATTTTGGAAGAAGACAGGGGAAGTTCAAACCATCATGGAACTTCTCGTCAAAATATTGAAATTGGTTGATCAAGATAAAAAGCCCATACTATCAATCATTATGAAACAATGGATAGAACTAAATTGACTATCAAGGCATCGGTCAAGCAATGGGAAAAGTATTGGGAAGTCATTAATAGAAAGTGGGAAGGTTAATTGCACAGACATTTGCATGCTACAGGTAATAGAAAAAATATATTTATATATTTGTTATTATTTTTTTAAAGTACAAATTATTATAAGCTGATCATTATTTAACTTATGGTAGCATATTTTTTAAATCCAATGTTCCAATATTCAAAGTATTTCTCCAACCATCCATAAATTAAAATTGGATTAAATGAGGTTATCAAGAGATTAGAGCCAGATTGGAATAGACAAGCAAAAGCTATTAACGAGGTATAATAATAATTTGTGACCTTTATATAATACATTTTGTATATGTAATGTGCATTAACAAAAAAAAAATGTTAATGATGTAGGTGAAATTATTTGTTTACTGCCAAGGAAAATTTGGAAGTGCACTTACAAAGAAAGCAATAAATCAATCTCTTCCAAGTACTCAATACATTTATGTCTATTACAAATAAGAAATTATCATTGATTACTACTCAAAAAGTGCTATTTCATAGCTTGTAATTAACTCTTTTAAACACTTTTGAGTAGTAGTTATTGCCTTTTAACCCAATTAACATATTAAGGACCTTTGCAAGCTCTTCTAATCAATTTGTGTTAAGTTTTGGTGTTTTGATAGCTTTTTGATCACCAAAGCAATCCAAGATTGAGGAGAGTTATTTGGAATCCATGGCAAAGCAATGGAAAGCTCAGAAACATGAAGAACCGAAGCTTTGAAGTCCTTTGCCATAAGCAAATCCGGAATGCAAGGAGGGGAAGCAAAGAGAAATTTGCCATGAAGCATTCTTGATGACAGTCATGTCAGCCACTTTTGGAGCACTTCCTGGAGTCCAATTTATGCATGCTATATGTCGTTTCGAAGCTCAGGAAGTCAACAATCCAATGCTTCAAACGGTGTACGATTCGGAGTTAGAGCCATTGGAAGCCAATCACTCCAAGCTGAAGGAAGAATTTTGCACGGCTGCGAAATCATCCTTTTGCTACGAAATGATTTCGCAGCCATTTTGCACAGTGCTGTGGAATTTCTCCTGAAGTTTCCCAATATTTGCGACCGACACTTTTGGATATTTTGCTTCATATTTTTGATGTCTAAATCCCCATTTTCTCCTTGTAACCCACCAATTATAGGATTCCTTAGTTATTAAGTTTGGAAAAAGGGTGAATAACCTCAGACATTTTGTTTTGTAATTTTCTTTATATATATCATCTCGGGAGCCTGTTCTCAGGAGGAAAAAAAAGAACCTTTTGTAATAGTAAGGAATATATTTTACAGAGCACTTGCTCTGCTTTTCATATATATATTTTTGGTTTTCTCGTTATTTTTCTTTCTAGCCAATCAAACTCTGAGGATTTTTCCTCAGAGGATGAGAGGTTAGGCTCTTCGTCTCTTAGAGTGAGGAAAGCTGGGTAAGTTTCCACATGAATAAATTGGAAGTTTTGTTGTTTTAGTTTTTAATGAAGAGAAAGTGTGACCCATTAATGGTTTTTATCTTTTTAGTTAACTTAAAACGCCTTCAATTCACCCGAGCCAACACTTGGTAAGGCAAGTGATCTCCGTCCATGGAGATTCACTAGTTTATCTCTTGCGAGCTTTTGGTAGGTGGTTTGAAGGTAGGATTTTCTAGAATAGCCAACACTTGGAAAGCTTTTGGATTCCAAGGAGACATCCATTAGTTATCTCTTGCGAGCTTTTGACGGGTAATCAAGGTTAAAGATCACCTTGAATGGCAAGTGCTAGGTGAGAGGTATGAGCCATTGCAAGGTGCATCAGTGAGAGGGATTTAGTGTTTGAACCCATTAATGGGAAGCATCTGTACAACACCGGTTGGAGAAGGAACTATATGTTAATTCTCTAATGCGAGGAAAAGAAACAAGTGACCGGAACTCCTTTTTTGTATGAGGAATCTGAGCCTAGTGATCTGAACTCCAAGAAACACTTTTCTTTGTAGTTAAAATCAGTTACTATTTTTGGTTAGCTTAAAACCAACCTTTTCAACCAAAGATTATGTTTTCTTTTAAAGCTAACCTTGAAATGAAAAGGCACCAATTCAGCTTTGAATTAATATCAATTGTGAAGTGAAAACCCATCCCAGTGAACGATCCTAGAGCCACTATGCTATAGTAGCTTTGTCTTTGCTACCCTAGTATATGGTGTAATAGGTTATAAATTTTGTTGATTACTCCCTCAATCAAGGAGCACTAGCTGGACATGAATCAGCTGAGACACCAAGTGGGCACGAATCAATCATCATTTTTTGTTAAATATATCATAGTGATTAATAAGTCTTTCTTTATTATAGCTGAATAGTAGAACAACTATGACAATGAAAGTCCACATCTACAAATTAAAGGTTGCTGTTAAAATTTTAAGCCAAACTTATTCTTCATCAGGTTGTGAAAGAAATTAGATCACATGGTCATTGATTCACACAAAGTTGTGCAACCGTTTGGCAATGAAAAAGTTGCATAAATTAGTTTATGTGCACTACAATATAACACGTTGAGTTTAGAATTTGATGCAAGAGCGAAACAATGAAGATTTATACAATCCAATTTACCTTAATCATATCTTTAATGATGATGATATATTAGATGAGTGAATACGAGAAGGAAAAGAACCTATTTTATCATCTGATAATTTGGATTGGTTGGATAAGGTCTTCCCCCTAATGAAGAAGGTAGAGGAACAGTTCATGAAGATGATAGTGTCATAAATCGTAGAGTTAGTAGGCGTATAAGTAATGCTACACAAGAAATAGATATTGATTCCCGTCATAAAGGTAAGGCTCTTAGAACAATTTTTTCAAGTTCTAGTAGTGATGTGGCAATAATGGGAGTAGTAGACGGGGTGGTGGCACTAGTAGCAACAGTAGAGGAGTTGGTGGCACTAGTAAGGGTACTGGAGGAGATGGTAGCACTAGTGGCGGTTATGTTAGTCAAGTAAATCCTAGCATGTCATGGGCACAAGGAGATGAAAATTACTATACCACACAAGATACAGATCATGGTTATCGACCAGGGATATGGGAACAACAATTGCATTTGGAAATACTAACTACATTTCCCAACAATGATGATTATTCTAGTGGGCATGATTATCATAGATCAAATTATCATCGTATTGATGAGCACTTATAGAATTTGGGTATAGGATCAAGGTCGTATTTCAGAGGAGTAGATGATAGATCATATCACAACTTTAGAGACCGTGATAGCTCTTCCAGTACTTTTAGTAGAAATGATTTTGATCGATTTCCAATGATGCATCTAGAGGGATATTCAAATACTGGAACATGAGCTAGTGATTCCTATGGATATGATCAATCTTCTAGTAGCATTTATTTAAATGTGAGACAAATTTATTTTATTAATTTTTATAGCTTACTTAATTGTACATATTTTTCTGAAGATTTACAGGTTACAAACCATTACCATGCTCCTGATATATAACCCATGGTTTTAAAAATCAGACCGGACCGATCAGTCCGATCGCTATCCGGTCATGATTCTGATCCGGTCCAGTCCAGTCAATTGGACCAGAATTGCATTGAACCGGGGTCGGACTGCTTGAACAGATGGTCCAACCGATAAGCCGTATGAATCGGTCAGTTCCCTCCAAACCAGCCGGTTCAATTAAATTAATTTTGTTTTTTAAACTACATCAAAACGACGTCGTTTTAGAGTGTATATAAGAAAATCGAAACTACAACCTCAAAACCCTCCCTCCCCCCCTCCCCCCCCCCCCCCCCTCTCTCCCTCTCGCAGCAGCTGCTAGCCTGCTGCTCCGCCCACCACCGACGCATCGCAGCCCGCGACACCTAGATGGCTCCCGCCGACGTTGGAAACTCCCCGCACCCCCTCCTTCCTCCCCTCCCTCCCTTTCTCGTGGCTGGGTACTCCTTGTAAAACAATTAACCTCTTAAATTATATAATAAATAAACCTCTCAAATTGTGCATTCAGCTGCCCTGTGACGATCTCCAACTTCTGCTTCTTCATCTGAACCCGATGGCGGTTCCTAGGAGTCTATTTTTTCCTTTGAACCCCGCGGCCCAAAGTTATGGTCTCAAACATCGTCAGAGGCCAATGAAGCCTAACCGTAGATCGTGACGTTATTGGCAGCCATAGAACTTGCATATTCAACTGGCACGACTCCTTTCCATTCTCAATATCAGAGACTTGGCAACGGTTCAACTGTCTTCCGTTCACATGATCGGCGACCTTCTGCCAGTGATCTGATGTCTCATCCGGGAACATGACCAGTGCCTAATCAAAAACTTGATTTTCGCCGCCCATAATCCACCGATATTGTTTATCAATCCCAACCATGGAGTCTAGTTTATTTATGATATGTATAAGTCTGATTTTGGTAGGAGATCATCAATGGAGCGTTTTTCAGATTTTGGATTCAGAACTAGACGGAGGATGATTAGGCTCTATTTGCAACTTTCCCAAAAATCAGTTTTTTTTTTTAAATAATAAATTTGAAATATTTTAAATTATATTTGATTATGTTGTGAGAAAGTAAATAAAATCTATTTAATATTTATTATTAATTATTTCTTCTTTTATAAACATATTTTTTATTTCTTCAATAAATTAAATTATATTTTTTAAAACACTTAATTATTAGATTATAAATAATTATTAAACAAAAATTTTCATCACTCACTTATATTAGTTATTTAAACAAATTTAAATTTTATTAAGATTAAATTTTAAATTTTTCTTCCTATCCTAACATATCTTTCATTTCTTCAATAAATTAAATTAAAATTTTTTAATTTTTTTTTATGTTTGATTAAACAATTTGATAAAGTATATATTTTTCTTTCATATAAAATTGTTATAACATCTTATATTATGTTATAGATATTGTATATGATGATTGATGAATTCTTATGGACCCCGCATTTTGGCTCGATGCATTCCCACTTGATGACACGACTCGTTTTTTACTTATTTGACGAAAAATATGATTGTTAGAAAAAGACTTGGAGTCGCCACTTATTTTTGTTTTATTTTTAAAGGGGTAAACAAAATAAGAAAGAAAACCCTAAGTGTTACTCCTCATTTGGAAAATGTGGTCTATGAAAAACCAAATTTGGACTCGAGAGTCGAATTACTTATTGGGAAGGTACAGTAAAGACCGTAGCGCCCCTCTAACTCCCTAAAAACGGGTCTCTACTAATAAAATGAAACAAGTGTGGCAATTGATAAAGAAATCAATAGATACCAAAATGATCACAAATCAGAAGCAAGTCATGATAATGAATAAATGAACAAAGTAGGAGCGAGAGCGTACCTTGGCAGCAGGTAGTAAAGCGCTATCATGAAACAGAGTTAAGGCGCAATAACCAATACAAAATATATCACATGCATGCCAAATATCAGAACAAAAAATCAAGCAATATTCATTAAGCATAACAATTAACAATCAGAAAAGAAATCTCATATGTAGGGCTCCACCTAAGCCCAATTTATCTTGCATGAATTGGTTTCACAAATTTCATTATTTTGGAATTATAAAAATTGTCTCCATGCTTATTAAAGTAGTGAAAAAGGAGAAAATAATTAAGAACCAAATAAAATCACAAGATGCGTACCTAAATGAAAAATGGCAGCATGTTTATTAAAAATTAGATTTTGGTGAATCAAGATTTTAATAAAGAAAAGAAAAATAAAGAAAGAAGAAAATAATGATAATAATAATAATGGAAAATAAATAAATTAATTAATAACATAAAATAAATAAATAAATAACTATATGAAAGATGAACGAATAAAAATAATTAAGTTAGGCAAATAAACAGATCAAATAAATGAATTTAAAAGATTTAAAACCACCTGGAAGACAAATTTTTGAAAATCAAGTTTTGAAACTAAATTGAAAAATTGAAGTTTTAAGAACTGAATTGAAAAATTGGAATTTTAGAAAAATAATTTGAAACTGGGAGTCATGAAAATTGGAACTTGGAAAATTACTTGAGGATTAAAGTCTGAAAAATTAAATTTGAAAATTTGAAGTTTTAAAAATTAAATTTAAGAATTGGAAATTAGGAAGTTAAATTTGAAAATGGAAATTTTAAACTAAATAAATAAATAAATAATAATAATAATAAACAAATGTGAAAATTAGAACTTTGGAAAACTGGGAATTAAATTTGAAAATTGGAATTTTGGAGGATTGTTTAGAGATGAAATTTTAAATAAATGAATAAGTGAATAAAATAAATGAATGGAATAATGATAATAACGAAATAATAATGATTGGATAAATAATTGCGAAAGTTAGAATTTTGGAAATTGGAAATTGAACTTAGATATTGGAAATTTGAAGGATTATTTAGAGATGGGATTTTAAATAAATGAATAAGTGAATAAATAAATGAATAGAATAATAATGATAACATAAATAATAACTATTAGATAAATAATTGTGAAAATTGGAATTTTGGAAATTGAAAATTGAATTTAGAGAATGGAAATTTGAAGAATTATTTAGAGATGGGATTTTAAATAAATGAATAAGTGAACAAATAAATGAATTGAATAATAATAATGACGAAAATAATAATGATTGGATAAATAATTGCGAAAATTGGAATTTTGGAACTTGGAAATTGAATTTAGGAATTGGAAATTTGAAGAATTATTTATAGATGGAATTTTAAATAAATGAATAAGTGAATAAATAAATGAATGAAATAATAATAATGACGAAAATAATAGTGATTTGACAAATAATTGCGAAAATTGGAATTTTGGAACTTGGAAATTGAATTTAGAAATAGGAAATTTGAAGAATGAGATGGAATTTTAAATAAATTAATGAATGAGTGAATAAATAAATGAATGTAGTAATAATAATAATGAAAATAATAATGATTGGATAAATAATTGCGAAAATTGGAATTTTGGAACTTGGAAATTGAATTTAGAAATTGGAAATTTGAAGAATGAGATGGAATTTTAAATAAATGAATGAGTGAATAAATAAATGAATGTAATAATAATAATAACGAAAATAATAATGATTGGATAAATAATTGCGAAGATTGGAATTTTGGAACTTGGAAATTAAATTTAGAAATTAGAAATTTGAAGAATTATTTAGAGATGGAATTTTAAATAAATGAATGAGTAAATAAATAAATAAATGGAATAATAATAATAACGAAAATAATAATGATTGGATAAATAATTGCGAAAATTGGAATTTTGGAACTTGGAAATTAAATTTAGAAATTGGAAATTTGAAGAATTATTTAGAGATGGAATTTTAAATAAATGCATAAGTGAATAAATAAATGAATAGAATAATAATAATAACGAAAATAATAATGATTGGATAAATAATTGCAAAAATTGGAATTTTGGAATTTGTAAATTAAATTTAGAAATTAGAAATTTGAATAATTATTTAGAGATGAAATTTTAAATAAACGAATGAGTGAATAAATAAATGAATGAAATAATAATAATAATAATAATGAAAATAATAATGATTGGATAAATAATTGCGAAAATTGGAATTTTGGAACTTGGAAATTGAATTTAGAAATTGGAAATTTGAAGAATGGGATGGAATTTTAAATAAATGAATAAGTGAATAAATAAATGAATGGAGTAGTAATAATAACGAAAATAATAATGATTGGATAAATAATTGCGAAAATTGGAATTTGGAAATTAAATTTAGAAATTAGAAATTTGAAGAATTATTTAGAGATGGAATTTTAAATAAATGAATAAGTGAATAAATAAATGAATAAAATAATAATAATAACGAAAATAATAATGATTGGATAAATAATTGCAAAAATTAGAATTTTGGAATTTGGAATTTTAATTTAGAAATTAGAAATTTGAAGAATTATTTAGAGATGGAATTTTAAATTAATGAATGAGTGAATAAATAAATGAATGGAATAATAATAATAATAATAACGAAAATAATAATGATTGGATAAATAATTGCGAAAATTGGAATTTTATAACTTGGAAATTGAATTTAGAAATTAGAAATTTGAATAATGAGATGGAATTTTAAATAAATGAATAAGTGAATAAATAAATGAATGGAATAGTAATAATAACGAAAATAATAATGATTGGATAAATAATTGCGAAAATTGGAATTTGGAAATTAAATTTAGAAATTAGAAATTTGAAGAATTATTTAGAGATGAAATTTTAAATAAATGAATAAGTGAATAAATAAATGAATAGAATAATAATAATAACGAAAATAATAATGATTGGATAAATAATTGCAAAAATTAGAATTTTGGAATTTGGAATTTTAATTTAGAAATTAGAAATTTGAAGAATTATTTAGAGATGGAATTTTAAATTAATGAATGAGTGAATAAATAAATGAATGGAATAATAATAATAATAATAACGAAAATAATAATGATTGGATAAATAATTGCGAAAATTGGAATTTTATAACTTGGAAATTGAATTTAGAAATTAGAAATTTGAATAATGAGATGGAATTTTAAATAAATGAATAAGTGAATAAATAAATAAATGGAATAGTAATAATAACGAAAATAATAATGATTGGATAAATAATTGTGAAAATTGGAATTTTGGAATTTGGAAATTAAATTTAGAAATTGGAAATTTGAAGAATTATTTAGAGATGAAATTTTAAATAAATGAATGAGTGAATAAATAAATGAATGTAATAATAATAATAATAACGAAAATAATAATGATTGGAAAAATAATTACGAAAATTGGAATTTTGGAACTTGGAAATTAAATTTAGAAATTGGAAATTTGAATGGAATTTTAAATAAATGAATGAGTGAATAAATAAATGAATGGAATAATAATAATAACGAAAATAATAATGATTGGATAAATAATTGCAAAAATTAGAATTTTGGAACTTGGAAATTAAATTTAGAAATTGGAAATTATTTAGAGATTGAATTTTAAATAAATGAATAAGTGAATAAATAAATGAATAGAATAATAATAAAAAATAATAATAATGATTGGATAAATAATTGCAAAAATTGGAATTTTGAAATTTGGAAATTAAATTTGGAAATTAGAAATTTGAAGAATTATTTAGAGATGGAATTTTAAATAAATGAATGAGTGAATAAATAAATAAATGGAATAATAATGATTGGATAAATAATTGCGAAAATCTGAATTTTGGAATTTGAAAATTAAGTTTAGAAATTGGAAATTTGAAGAGTTATTTAGATATGACATTTTAAATAAATAAAAGTGAATAAATAAATGAATGGAATAATAATAATAATGATTGGATAAATAATTTCGAAAATTGAAATTTGAAAATTGGAAATTAAATTTAGAAATTGGAAATTTAAAGAATTGTTTAAAAATGGAAAATCTGAAGTTATTTAAGAATTGTAATTAAGAAAAACTATTCTAAAATGAAAGTTTTGATATTATTTGATAACTAGAATTATGTAAGGTATTTGAGGAGCTGGAGTGAGAAAGTCATCAAAATATCAATAAACAAAAAAAGTCAAGTGTCCATTGGAACATGTGCCAAAGTGACGACACTTAGTGGTGGGCCCAAGGTGGAGAAAAGGTTTCAAATAATGTCCATGGCCTTAGGCATGCTGACAGCACTAAGAAAGAAAAAAAAAAAAAGTGTGCATGCATTCATTATACATCCGTGGCCCTACCACCAACTTCCTGTTGGACTGCAAAACTGGAGCGCCGACATATGGAAAAGATGGGATGATTCTCAATCTGCCAGCATAAAAATTGGTGCGTAAGCCAACCTAATGACTAACGGGGTTGCTACCACCTAAGCCCCATTGGCTTGGTTTACTTGTTCCAAATCATCATCTGTGGACTTGAAGAGGACCAGTACCACCAACACAGAAGAATAGATAACCTTAACTTTGCGCAACTTCTACTCCGAGAAAGTAATGTGTTTAACTAAAGATGGCAGTGTAACCAGAAATTAAATATCATATCATTTCTCTGCAATGAAGACAGCACAGTGACACATAGACACAGTCACTGTCGCTACCCTAATCACACTTGTAGTTGTGGGTGTTGTCGCCTCGCGTATCCGGTGGTCCGCGTTGCTGCTGGGTAGATAGACACGCGATTCTCAACACATGAGGGTCCTTGATTCAGCCTTTATACCTGCAAAAAGGCGTCCGGACAGGGTGTCCGGATGCACCCTCCGATGGTATTGTTAGCCATGGCCAGAGAGAGAAGGAGATATGGCTCAGTTGGCCTTTTACTAGGTATGAGAAGGTTACCAGTGGATCCATTCTTCTTCGTGTGAAGACTTACTTATACAGCTTCAGGGGTACTGTTCCTCTCATTAATGGTGAGGAGATGTTTTATGTTGTCATGATGACATTAAGTAGCAGCAGAGACATCATCACCCTACAATCGGCTGCCAGGAACCATGGTAGGTGATGCGACTGTCAGAGATCGTGGTTGGTGATCATGTAGAATGATCGTGGGAAGTGAATTGCTGTCACTTCATCTCGTCTTCTCATTCTGCAGGTGACAAGCTGTGGGCCATGGCTGTTTGTTGTGATTGCGTGTAAGACTCACTTTACTTTAATTGACCATCCAGACGATTTATATCCGGATGGCTCATACTGATTATCCGGATGTGTTGTGGAGACTATCCGGATGTGTACGCTCTGCCAGCGTCGTTTGCTCTTCTTTAGATAAGAGAAGCTGAAACGTCGTTTGTCTTTCCTTGAGGCAGTCCTGGGAAACACGTGGCACGCAGCTCATGGTGACGCGTGGCACGTATTATCAGCCGGACCATCACCATCCGGATTCCTCTAAGGATACGCATGGGGCAGTTACCCTATCCGGACTGCCTCAAGGAAAGACAAACGACGTTTCAGCTTCTCCTATCTAAAGAAGAGCAAACGACGCTGGCAGAGCGTACACATCCGGATAGTCTCCACAACACATCCGGATAATCAGTATGAGCCATCCGGATATAAATCGTCTGGATGGTCAATTAAAGTAAAGTGAGTCTTACACGCAATCACAACAAACAGCCATGGCCCACAGCTTGTCACCTGCAGAATGAGAAGACGAGATGAAGTGACAGCAAGTCACTTCCCACGATCATTCTACATGATCACCAACCACGATCTCTGACAGTCGCATCACCTACCATGGTTCCTGACAGCCGATTGTAGGGTGATGATGTCTCTGCTGCTACTTAATGTCATCATGACAACATAAAACATCTCCTCACCATTAATGAGAGGAACAGTACCCCTGAAGCTGTATAAGTAAGTCTTCACACGAAGAAGAATGGATCCACTGGTAACCTTCTCATACCTAGTAAAAGGCCAACTGAGCCATATCTCCTTCTCTCTCTGGCCATGGCTAACAATACCATCGGAGGGTGCATCCGGACACCCTGTCCGGACGCCTTTTTGCAGGTATAAAGGCTGAATCAAGGACCCTCATGTGTTGAGAATCGCGTGTCTATCTACCCAGCAGCAACGCGGACCACCGGATACGCGAGGCAACAACATTGGCGCCGTCTGTGGGAAACTTTATTTTTTATATCTGATTCAGTCACTGACAAAGATGGCCACACCTTCCCGAAGCCGATCCTCCGGTGGAGGAGAAGAAGATAATTTTGAATGGCGTAAAGCCATCGAAAGGAGACAGTTGACAAGCGAAAAACAACTGAAAGCTCTCCTCCAGGAGACAGAGAAGTTGAGAGAAGAAAACGCTGTGCTACGCATTCAGGCCTCGACATCAGGTCCTCCCCGTCGACAGCGTTCAAGAGGCCAGGTGGCAAACTCAAGGCCAGAGCTTGAATCAATATATCCTGGATCAGCAGGAGCTGTCCCAGAAGCAGGCAACGTAAGGCCCCATGAGCCACGTACGCCCATGCCTCGAGCTCCCCGCGAGGAAAGCTCAGATTCCACTCATTTTTCAGCAAAAAGACAACGTGATAAAAAATCACAGTTGTCAAGTTCAATGCGCGCAAGACTAGGCCCACAAGAGCCTGGGAGATCAAGGCCACCAGCAGCCACAACTTGGGCACCACGCCCTGACCCAAGGGTCGCTCCCATAGTACCGAACGTATCTCCGCATCATGACCCCCTGGTCACCCCAGCGATGCGGAACGTTCCCCCGCACCTAGTGGAACGACCAACCGGGAGAAACCTCCCAAACGAGCCACCCATCGGCTCCATCAGCAAAAGGCTGGATGACATGCTCTCCACGCCCTTTTGCTCACATATCACCCATTACGAGCTCCCAAGGGGATTCCTCGTACCAAAGTTCTCCACGTACGATGGGACAAATGATCCCTTCGATCACATCATGCACTATCGACAGCTTATGACGCTCGATATTGGCAACGATGCACTACTATGCAAAGTATTTCCCGCCAGCCTACAAGGGCAGGCCCTCTCGTGGTTTCATCGCCTACCTCCTAACTCTGTTGACAATTTCAGGGACCTCTCTGAGGCTTTCGTGGGACAATACTTGTGCTCTGCTCGACACAAGCAGAATATCAGCACCCTCCAGAACATAAAGATGCGAGATAACGAATCCTTGAGGGAATTTGTGAAACGATTTGGCCAGGCCGTACTTCAAATAGAGGCTTGCAGCATGGATGCAGTCCTACAGATCTTCAAACGAAGCATCTGTCCAGGCACTCCATTTTTCGAATCATTGGCCAAGAAACCGCCTACAACGATGGATGACTTGTTTAGGCGGGCTAACAAATATTCGATGCTCGAAGATGACGTACGCGCAGCTACTCAGCAAGTTTTGGCTACCGGACGAGCGTCTAGAAGTGACGCGGAAAGAAATGCCAAACCTCCGGACCGGCCAAAACCAGTTGACCGGAGGCAGGACGGGCCGAGTCGTCCGGATAGGCCGCCTCTCACACCCCTCTCCGTAACATACGAAAAACTTCTCCCAATGATCCAAGCGCTGTCCGACTTCAGGTGGCCTAGACCCCTCGAAACGGACCCATCCATGAGAGACCGCAGCAAAAAGTGTGCCTTCCACAAAGACCATGGTCATACAACGGAGACATGCCACTCCCTCCATTATCTGGTTGAAAGGCTTATCAAAGCAGGACATTTAAAACAATACCTCCGCTCAGATACTGGAGGAAGGGACGCATCTCAACATCACAACTCTGGGGCCCCGAGGGCCCCAGTCGCCCCCAAGGCTGTCATAAACTATATCAACGGGGGCCCATCTGACGAGGAATACGATTCCAGGCGGAAAAGGCAGAAATTGCTGCGAGCCGCGTCAATACGCGAGCGCATTAATTCCATCCGGCCGGGTCTCACTGGAGAAGGCCCTCGCCCCATAGATGGGACAATCATTTTCCCACCAGTAGATCCCACTCGGACGCTACAGCCACATCGCGACGCCCTCATCCTCTCCCTGGAAATAGGAGATTTCGATGTAAGACGTATCTTAATCGACCCAGGCAGTTCAGCCGACCTGGTGCAGGCATCAGTCGTTGGCCATATGGGACATAGTCTCGCGGGTCTTGAAAACCCCGGACGAATCTTATCCGGATTCAACGGGTCATCAACCACATCCTTAGGAGACATTATACTGCCGGTCCAAGCTGGCCCAGTAACTCTCAACGTGCAATTCTCGTGGTACAAGAGTTATCACCCTTCAATGTCATCTTGGGACGCACATGGCTTCACTACATGAAAGCCATCCCTTCCACATACCATCAAATGGTGAGTTTCCTCACCAACGAAGGGCAAACTGACTTGTATGGCAGCCAGTTGGCCGCACGACAATGCTATCAAATAGCACGAGAGGCAGGAACTAGCCAGGAGGATGCATCTCCCCCTGAACCCAGCCATGCGCATAACCAATAGCAATTATTGGGTCCGGCGGACAAGGATCCCCCGGCAGCAGATCCCTTACAGACAATCCAAATTTCAGAAGAGGATAATCGTCTCACGAACATCAGTTCCCTCATGACACAAGAGGAAACTCAGAGCATGCAAAGTATCCTTCGAAACAACCATGACATATTCGCATGGACACATTCGGATATGAAGGGAATTCATCCCTCTGTTGCCTCTCACAAGCTTAACGTTTTTCCATCTGCCAGACCCTTCCGACAAAAGATCAGGCGCTTCCACCCGGACAGACAAAACGTCATCCGGAATGAAATTGACAAATTACTAGAAGCAGGATTCATCAGAGAGGTGTCTTATCCGGATTGGTTGGCAAACGTAGTGGTGGTACCAAAGAAAGAAGGAAAATGGCGAGTTTGTGTTGATTACACCAATCTCAATAATGCATGTCCAAAAGACAGTTTTCCCTTGCCGCGAATAGATCAAATTGTGGATTCCACTTCCGGGCAAGGGATGCTCTCTTTCTTAGACGCCTTTTCCGGATATCACCAAATTCCCATGTCCCCGGACGACGAAGAAAAGACAGCATTCATAACACCACACGGCCTCTATTGCTACAAAGTTATGCCATTCGGACTCAAAAATGCTGGTGCCACTTATCAAAGGTTGATGACCAAAATTTTCAAGCCCCTGATAGGCTACACGGTAGAAGTGTATATTGATGATATTGTGGTTAAAAGCAAAACCCGGGAGGAGCATGTCCTTCACTTACGAGAAGTTTTCCACCTCCTAAGAAGGTACGACATGAAGCTAAATCCTTCTAAATGCGCCTTTGGCGTAAGTGCTGGCAAATTTTTAGGATTTATGGTCAGCCAGAGGGGCATAGAAGTCAGCCCGGATCAAGTCAAGGCGGTCATGGAAACACCCCCTCCCAGGAACAAGAAGGAGCTACAACGACTCACAGGAAAACTCGTCGCATTAGGGCGCTTTATAGCCCGCTTCACTGATGAATTGCGACCCTTCTTCTTGGCAATACGAAAAGCCGGAGCACAAGGATGGACGGACGATTGCCAAATCGCTTTCGAAAAGATCAAGCGTTGTCTAATGCAACCACCCATCTTAAGCAGTCCCATCCCAAAGGAGAAGCTATACATATATCTGGCTGTCTCAGAATGGGCAATCAGCGCCGTCCTATTCCGCAGCCCTTCACCAAAGGAGCAGAAACCTGTCTATTATGTCAGCAGGGCATTGGCAGATGTAGAAACCAGGTATTCAAAAATGGAGTTAACAGCTTTGGCTCTTCGGAGCGCTGCCCAGAAGCTCCGTCCATATTTCCAAGCCCACCCAGTAATCGTATTAACTGACCAGCCCCTTCGTAACATTCTGCACAAGCCAGACTTAACCGGACGAATGCTACAATGGGCCATTGAATTGAGCGAGTTTGGAATCGAATTCCAACCCAGATTATCCAAAAAAGGCCAAGTGATGGCTGACTTCGTGCTAGAATATTCACGAAGACCCGACCAGCACCACGAAACAAGTGACCAAAAGTGGTGGACCCTGCAAGTTGACGGAGCCTCACGATCATCAGGTTCCGGAGTGGGACTTGTACTACAGTCTCCAACTGGGGAATATCTGGAGCAAGCCATCCGGCTGGGATTCTCCGCATCAAATAACGAAGCAGAATATGAGGCCATCTTATCCGGATTGGACCTCGCCCTTGCGCTGTCCGTCTCCAGACTCCGGATCTACAGCGACTCACAACTTGTGGTAAGGCACGTCCAGAAAGAATATGAGGCTAAGGACGCACGCATGACGCGATACTTGGCTAAAGTAAGAAGCACCTTACAGCAATTCACGGAGTGGACAATTGAAAAAATCAAGCGAGCTGACAATGGGCGCGCTGACGCCTTGGCTGGCATAGCTGCCTCCCTACCCATCAAAGAAGCCATTCTATTGCCTGTACATGTGCAAGCCAGTCCCTCTATTGCAGAAAGATCCACTTGCAACACCATTGAGGCAAGTCAAACGAATGATCAAGAATGGACGCATGATATTACAGAGTATCTCCAGACAGGAACTCTACCCGAAGATCCTAAACAGGCGCACAAAATCGGGGTGCAATCTGCCCGTTTCACCCTGATTGGGGGGTACCTATACAAGCGATCCTTCACAGGACCTTATCTTCGCTGTCTTGGGCATTCAGAGGCCCAGTATGTGTTAGCTGAATTACATGAAGGAATATGCGAAAATCATACGGGAGGACGATCTCTGGCACATAGGGCTCATTCACAAGGATACTATTGGCCAACAATGAAGAAAGACGCGGCAGCATACGTCAAAAAATGTGATAAATGTCAAAGGTACGCCCCCATTCCACATATGCCATCAGCAGCGTTGAAGTCAGTCTCAGGCCCATGGCCTTTCGCGCAGTGGGGCATGGACATAGTGGGACCCCTCCCAGCAGCACCTGCCCAGAAGAAATTCCTCCTTGTTGCCACGGATTACTTTAGCAAATGGGTGGAAGCTGAAGCATATGCTAGCATCAAAGACAAAGACGTCACCAAGTTCGTGTGGAAGAACATTGTTTGTCGTTTTGGAATCCCCCAAACTATCATAGCTGACAATGGTCCACAATTTGACAGCATTGCATTTAGGAATTTCTGTTCGGAACTGAACATCCGGAATTCATACTCCACGCCGCGTTATCCTCAAAGTAATGGGCAGGCGGAAGCCACAAACAAAACTCTAATCAATGCTTTAAAGAAAATGCTTGAGCAAGCAAAGGGAAAGTGGGTGGAGGAGCTACCCGGCGTCTTGTGGGCCTATCGAACCACACCCGGATGGCCAACAGGAAACACTCCTTTTGCCCTCGCATATGGAATGGATGCAGTCATTCCCACTGAAATAGGCCTTCCTACTATCCGGACCGACTCAGCAAAGCAAAGTGATGCAAGCATGGAATTGGGAAGAAATTTAGACTGGGCGGACGAAGTCAGAGAAAGCGCGGCCATCCGGATGGCAGATTATCAACAAAGGGCATCAGCGCATTACAATCGAAAAGTCAGGCCCAGAAGCTTCAAAAATGGTACGCTAGTACTTAGAAAAGCTTTTGAAAATACTGCTGAAGCAAGCGCAGGAAAGTTCCAAGCCAATTGGGAAGGACCCTATATAGTGGCTAAGGCAAACGAAAATGGAGCCTATCATTTACAAAAACTAGATGGCACTCCGTTACTCAGACCATGGAATGTATCCAATTTAAAACAATACTATCAATAAAAAGTAGACACAAGTGCAAAAGAAGTGTGCTTTTATTATCGATGTGAATAAATGTATTTACATAGAGCTCTCCGGACCGCAAAAATACAGAAGGAAAAATTACAGCAGAAAATTGCAAAAAGAGATAAACTATCAGGGAGCAGGCTTCTCAGGGAGCTTCTTTTCTTCACCCGGAGGAATTGAAGGGGTATCTCGCTTAATGCCGTTCTTCTTCATGCAGCAGCGATACCCAAAGATAAACGTATCATCCACTTGTTGTTGGTAATCTGCTGCAAGTTCCTCCCTTTCCACAGCAAACTCCCGTTCAAGTTCTTCTTTTTGCACATCCAGGCGCAGCTGCAAGTCTTCCTTCTGTTTCTTTTCATTTGAAACTTCTGTCCGGAGTTGACTCACTTCATCCCTCAGCCGGGCTGCCTCACCTTCCGCCTCATGTAGGCGGCCCGCAGTGGACTCCTCTCGACTCTTCGCCTCAGCCAACTCCACCCGGAGGGCTTCATTTTCCTCTCGCAGGGTGGATTGACTGGCCTCAGCCTTCTTCAAACTCAGACGCAACTGCTTTTCAATTTCTTGGCGCCGAGAAGCGAAGGTCTTCATATAGTCAGCAGTCCGCAGCATTTGAATAAAAAGTTTGTGTTGATGGGACAGGTTGCGGAGGTCGCTCATCAGCTGACACACAAACAAGAAAAGAAAAGACATAAATCATACTACAACAAACACATCAGTGCAACACAAAAAAACGCAAGACAAACTGTATACCGTTTCCATCATATTAAACATCTCAGCAGAGGGCTTCATGGCTTTTCCAGTCGGGCGTAGTCTGGTTCAGCTTAGCCTCCACTCCGCGTAGCTGAAAGGGCCAGCAGGAGCTGCATCATCAGCAGATTCCTCCTCGGATGAAGAAGCAGAAGCTGACTCTTGTCCCGGATTCAGGACCTCCACATCTTCGTCCGGATGGTCATGTCCGGAGGCATCTTCAGCCGGAATTATTGCCGGGGCGGCTGAAGTCTCAGTTGCCATCTCCACCTCGCCTCCGTCCGGATGGGCGTCATGGGCAGAGGCGTAGCTAACTTCGATCTCTTGCTGCCGTTCTTGAAGCCGCCCAGCAGTCCGGACCGTAGATCGCGCGTTGAACGCGGCTTCTTTGAAGGAGGCCCTTTCAACCGGGACTATGGCCAAGCGATCCGGGTCTTCGGAGGGCTGACTTTGGCTTTCTGCCCCCGTTTCCTCCAACGGGGTTGTTTCAGCTGCATCAGCATCCCGGATTAAGGTTGCCCGGACGGTTGATGGATGCAGCTTCCTCAGCCACGATAGCCCAGACCGCGCAAATCGCGGCCAAGGAAGTACCCGAATAATTCAACCCCGAGATGCGTCCGGGGCCGCTTGAGATAAATGTGGAGCAGCGTTTATGGGCTCCTCTATCATTACGTCCCCTCATAAATAATTTGTGGAGCGAGGAAACTCCTTGGGAGGAGTGGGCTCCCTCACGTCCTTCCATTCTTCTTCACCAGCTTCCTCCTTTTTGCTGGAGTTTCCTTGGGAGGAGAGTCCAGACCCCGCTTCTGTCCGGGAGCCTTCCGGATAGTGCCTTCATTCTTTTTCTTATCCCGTTCCTCCAGGAGCTTTCGCCGTTTTTCAGCATCGGCCTCTTTAGCCTCCTGGTAGAGGGGGAGCTCCTTCACAGTATAATGCTCCCCAGGCACTACCTCCTCCCTTCGTATTTTCCTCGGGAGAATGTTGACAACATACTCCTGGGACTCCCGGACAACCGCCACCAAGTTCCGCGCGGTAAGCAATGTCTTGCAGGACCTCTCCTTGGAATTTATTTCGTATAATTTACAAACACAGGCGAAGGACGCCTTTTCCACCCAATCCACAAGGTGGCCCCTCAATTCCAGACCTGCATTGACAGCAACAAAAGATCAGAAAACCATCCGGAGAAGTCAGCAAAAGTCAACAAAATAGAAGCCGGACAAAAGTCGCGAAGTAAACTTACCCGGAAGTTCCAAAGTATAGTTTGGAGAAAAGGGCCTCGATGGATGCTCCGTTATTCCCGCCCATCCACCCCGGACCGCCACCAGCCCTTTCGCCTCTCCCTTTGTTGAATCTGGCAGCTCTGTCACCATGTGAAGGGAGGGCAGGTGCGCGGACAAGCTGAAGATATCAGTTTTTCCCTTCTTCAGGGAGTAGACAAAGAACACCTCTAGTAGCGTGAGGTCGAGGTTGTACAGCATGTTGATGATGCTGCATCCCATCAGCACCCGGACAAGGTTGGGATGAATGAACATGGGTGGAATCTGAGAGAAGTGAAGGAATTCCTTGAACAACGCCGGCAGAGGGAACCGGAGCCCCGCGTTGAATTGTTCCTTTGTGAAGAGGATAACGTTTTCTTCACCCTTCTCAGTAGGCATAGCCGCAACCTCGTTCACCAATTCTATACAGACGGTGCCAATGTTGTCGCCTCGCGTATCCGGTGGTCCGCGTTGCTGCTGGGTAGATAGACACGCGATTCTCAACACATGAGGGTCCTTGATTCAGCCTTTATACCTGCAAAAAGGCGTCCGGACAGGGTGTCCGGATGCACCCTCCGATGGTATTGTTAGCCATGGCCAGAGAGAGAAGGAGATATGGCTCAGTTGGCCTTTTACTAGGTATGAGAAGGTTACCAGTGGATCCATTCTTCTTCGTGTGAAGACTTACTTATACAGCTTCAGGGGTACTGTTCCTCTCATTAATGGTGAGGAGATGTTTTATGTTGTCATGATGACATTAAGTAGCAGCAGAGACATCATCACCCTACAATCGGCTGTCAGGAACCATGGTAGGTGATGCGACTGTCAGAGAGATCGTGGTTTGGTGATCATGTAGAATGATCGTGGGAAGTGACTGCTGTCACTTCATCTCGTCTTCTCATTCTGCAGGTGACAAGCTGTGGGCCATGGCTGTTTGTTGTGATTGCGTGTAAGACTCACTTTACTTTAATTGACCATCCAGACGATTTATATCCAGATGGCTCATACTGATTATCCGGATGTGTTGTGGAGACTATCCGGATGTGTACGCTCTGCCAGCGTCGTTTGCTCTTCTTTAGATAGGAGAAGCTGAAACGTCGTTTGTCTTTCCTTGAGGCA
This sequence comes from Vitis amurensis, assembly GCA_037355405.1. Classification (NCBI taxonomy): domain Eukaryota; kingdom Viridiplantae; phylum Streptophyta; class Magnoliopsida; order Vitales; family Vitaceae; genus Vitis; species Vitis amurensis. Next base: position 29,374 of record JBAPGN010000067.1, read on the forward strand.
GTCCGGATAGGGTAACTGCCCCATGCGTATCCTTAGGGGAATCCGGATGCTGATGGTCCGGCTGATAATACGTGCCACGCGTCCCATGAGCTGCGTGCCACGTGTTTCCCAAGGGGAGGAGTCCCTACAGTGGGGTTACTTTCTTTTGTCAATAGGGACGAAAGATATACTAGCCACTCGCATAAATAAATATCTATAGAAGGATGGGAAAAACTAAATGAACTAGCCCTTAGGTTGCCTTAGCAATGGCTTGGCAACCTCATTCTCATTCCTAATGCTTTTCAATGCATCAGAAGGGATTAGTTGAGTGAGATGGACAAGTGGATAATAAAAAATTAAGAAATAACCGAGAGAATTCATCTAGGAATAACTTTATATGCATACATACCTTGTTGATTGAGTTAAAATACTATTCTGAGTATAAGAAAAAAGAAGGATTGCAAGAAGAACTTTCTCAAATTTTTAAT